>JAYKAV010002997.1:491604-608820 GCA_035582835.1 Phoebastria nigripes
GGAGCATAGCCGGGGTGGTTGACCCAGCTGGCCAACGGGGTATTCCATACCATGCGACGTCATGCTCAGTATAAAAACTAAGGGTGTGGGGGGGGTCCCTGGGTCCCGGGCTCTCATTCGGTTCGGCGGGTGGTGAGCAATTGCATTGTGCATCGCCTGCTTTGTATGTTGTTGTTGTTGTTGTTGTTATCACTGTTACTATTACTGTTCTACTTTGTTTTATTTCAATTATTAAACTGTTTTTATCTCAACCCGCAAGTCTTCCTACTCGTGCCCTCCCGATTCTCTCCCCCATTCCACCGGAGCAGGGGGGTGAGCGAGCGACTGCGTGGTGTTTAGGTGCTGCCAGGGTTAAACCATGACAGCTGCGAGTGCACATTGCTGGCTCATGTCCAGCTTTTCATCCACCAGTACCCCCAAGTCCTTCTCGGCAGGGGTGCTCTCAATCCCTTCATCCCCCACTCTGTATTGATACTGGGTGTTGCCCCAACCCAGGTGTAGGACCACTTCTGGAGCTTGTCCAGTTCCCTCTGAATGGCGTCTCATCCCTCAGGCATACAATGAAGGACTTGAGTAACTGTCTCCCAAAGTACAACGCTGAAACTCTCCCCTGTGATTACTGTAATTAAGAATCCTACCACACACCTTAAAGGTAGAAGAGCATCTGGTAGAAGAGAAATGAGACAAAGAGAGGAAGAGAAATTAAATGACTGACTTCTAACATCCTCATCAAAGCCCATGTTTTTCAATATCTGGTAAGAATTAAATTAAATTAATTACTGTTATTACAGTTAAGGTATTATTGGGGTTAGCAGCTTCTCAAGCCTCTATAGCTGTCCAGAGATGGTGCTAAAATCAGTCAGATTGAGCATAGGTTTAATTCAATCCACTTGAATAACATGTAGCAAATGAGAAGTCTAAAGGAAGCTGATTGTGAACTCAGATCACTCTTTGCACAAATACTGAGAATAATTTGCCACAGAAAAAGGAAATGAATGAAAGAGATTAACTGTAGATAAAACACTGAATTTTTGAGGACTACAAATTAAGTGCAGGAGATATGGAAGCGATAAGTGCCTTCAAGTATAAAGAATAACAGGTGACAACGAAGATCACAAACAGAAACTGAAGATCAGTTTATTGTTAGTATCATTTGCATTTTGAATTATCATCTGATTCAGACATGAAGCCTCAAGAGTGAGAGAATCAAAACAATCCAAACAGCAATTATTGTAAAGCTTGGTGAGAATCTGGAGTAGGACAGAAGGCCTGATAAGATGGCAGCATTCTACAAAGAAAGATAGCAATCACAAGTTTGTGTTGAAGCACAAAAAAAGACTCCTTCAAGTTAAAAATAATGACATTACTGTAGGATGAAGAGAGTAGTCTAATGGATAATTTAATGATGGGATGATAAAAGTGAATAGCCATATTCTGCACAGATGTTGTTGAAAACATGAACTGTGAAGCAACTTAGAAGGAACCAGAAGGAATCAAGTGTTGTCAGCGTTCCCACCAAATTCTGAAATTTTAATCTGTCTTTTATAAAGTAACCTTATTGATTGAACACTGTTAAAAAAATCCAAATGAAAAATATAGACAAACCCAATTTTGAAAAAAAGGTCTATTCTAATGCAGGAATGATGATCAAGGCAACCTTTTTCCGTAGTATGTCCTATGGAATTCTGGTTTTGATTTTCAGGGTCACATCCAAACAGCCTAGGTCCTGACCAAGTACTAAAAGTTCCTTTGTCTTCTGTAAGTGGCTCTTCCTCACTGTTTTCTTCAGACCTTTTGAATCTGTCTGTGTTCAGAAGATTTCCAAAATGCTTCAGTAATTTAAGATTTCTCTCTGTGACTACACTAAGAAAAGAGAATGATAGGTAAAGTTTCTTGGTTTTGCTGAACTGTGTAGTAGTAAGAGTTGTTCAACCTTAAGCAAATCACTAACCCTCTCTGACCCTCCGTTCATCTACATGTAAAATAGGCCTAATAAAAAATCCACAAGTGGCAAGTATGAAATTTAAGCTAGACAAATAGTCTACAGCAGTAGCAGAGTAAAATTGGCATAATTAATTGAACTGCTGTGAAACTAATCCTACTGGCAGCAGTAAAATTATTCAGTCATGTAAATTTTATTCTGTTGCTAGTCATGTAAATGCGCTAACTGAAGTAAATAAAATGTCCCTATCTTTCTTCTCAATGTAGGGAAGTAGCACCAGCAGCAAGTATATTTTTGTTGCTGTTGATAGTTATATAGCACTTAAGCAAAGGGAGAGTTAAATTTACAAGTTCTGGTGAACCTGAAAAATGTTCTTTAGGAGGCTACTGAATTACCATTGAAACAGACATTATTATCTTCATGTCAGCCTGCTGAAAAGACACACAGGTGTGATCAGTGGAAACAGTTTTATGAAAGTGATTGGAAAATATAAACATGATAGCATACAGGGAGTTTAGAGAAAATAAAGAAGTAACGTGTTCCTGAAAAAGGCCAAATGCATGGCTTAGCTTTTTGTTTAAACAATCAGTTCTGTTTGTATTTCTCTATTCTTATAAACTCAGAGTTCCTTGGACTTTTAAGCTTCTTACTGGCAAAGAGGAAATCCATAATTATTATGTCTTTTGTAAGCTAATAATGAGGTGAGCAAGGAAACAAACCAAAACCTTCTCATCAGTCAATACAATTCTGCTTACTTTTCATGAAGTAACAATTCAACAGTTAGGACCTTAGTTTTGCTAATTGAGAGCCCACTGAGAGCAACTCCTAAACCAATTTATATCAGAAAAGTCTTGAAATATTTGTGATAAGTTATAAAACAATTAAGTATCTTAGTTCACAATAACTTAATTAGATAACTTATAGGTGAAAAAAGGTACTAAACAGAACTAACTGTGATGGAATCGCATCCATGAGGAAATTACTGGGTCTGGCTTTTAGGGTCCTTGCACATTTCTGATATATTTATCTACATTCTGCAAATTCTGAACTATTGTTACAGACTTCTGTAGATGTATTCATGTTTTTCTGTTGCCAGGATACAGCTATCAAGTTATGATACAGATGTGCTACTGTTGACACACCTGTGAAGACAAACAACAGCTCTTTACTTAAGATTTTAAGATTGCCCCAGGCACTCATACCAAAATGAAAACAATAAATACATAGACGATTAACACAATCGTGGAAATCTCTGACAGCAATACACTCATTGAGCCATACAGTCACTGGGCCATACAGTCACAGATATACAGTCTAATTAAAAGAACCCTAAACAAAATCTCATGCACTAAAATTTGCAATCTCATATAGCGAGAATTGCTAGGTGCAGCTCTGGACAAAGCATTAGACACCTGGAGAAAAACCACAACATTGTCAAGTTAGGGAATTTTTATGTTTTTCTGTCGATGTCATACAACAAATAAGTTCCCATTGATCATCCAAACCATTTTAATTCTGGTACTGAAACACTCCCAAGTTTCAGAAGTTTTAATTCTGATCTGGAATTTCCCCAGATGACAATATCTAGCTGTTAGCAACACTGATGCAGTAATGTAGCTGTGTTTCTGTGCTGACACTTAAATTGTACTGAAATAGAATACAGTGTTTAGAAATACTAGAATCACAGAATCACAAAATGGTTTGGGTTGGAAAGGACCTTCAAAGATCATCTAGTCCAACCTCCCCATGCCATGGACCGGGACATCTTTCACTAGATCAGATTGCTCAAAGCTCCATCGAACTTGACTTTGAAAACTTCCAACACTTCCAAATACTCTTCGTATATTCTTCATTCCATTTTGAATTTTCCATGTTTTCAATCTAAAACCCCAAATCTATTTTCTCCAAATACATTGGAGTGAGGGAAAGAAAAGAATTCCCATACTAGAATGTAGGATATTTATAGCATTGGAAGAATTCTCAGGCTAGGAAGAGTAGGAAGGAAATTCCTAGAAAGAGAAATTGGAAGGGGCTGAAGTTTGGAAGATATTAGATACTTCACGGCTTTTCTAATTATATCCAATTATTTCTAATTATATCCAATTTTAATTGTATCCAATTAAGCTTAATAAAAAATTGTTATGGTTGTGGTAGCTGTTTTTATTGAATATTCAGCTTTGTAAAAGTTACTTTTAAAAAAACCTGTCTACTGGGGCAAAGAACTGTATTTCATACTGAAATGTACCAGTGAAATATGCTGACAAAGTAAGGAGGGGGATGGATTTTGGAAGCTGTGTTTAACATTGTTCAACTTTGTATGACTTAATGTTTCTAGGTAACTCTAAATATTATAAAGTTTTAAGCAATTCTAAAAATTTCTACATAATTCTAAAAACCTAACTTTGGTTCTTTAGCCTTGTGCTCAAAGCAATCACATTTGATATAGGAAATTCCCCATTCACATCCCTTACCCTAATAGAGCACTGTAGGCACATGATCTTGGTCTTCTCCAACTATTCCTGACCATGCTTAGTTACAGATTCGTGACTAGGCCAAGTCAGATGTGCCTGAAACAGTTACACCCTTTTTGCCCTGTGCAAAGGGCCGTGTTACCTTGGCCCTGGTAACAAGCATTGGCCTTGACAAAAAATATCACTAATGCTTGAAAGAGTAGTAATAGCTTTGCTGAGACTACCTTTGAAAATCCCTTACACTCAGGCAGGTTATATTTTGTCCTCCCTGTTTCTTCCTACCATGTCCTTGCACCAGGTTAAATTTCTGAAAGCTCTGTTAGCCATCTTCTTGCAAAATGGTCTTATTTTGCATTTTAATGATTTTCTTTAAACTTGGTCAGATAAGATATATGTAGAACTTTATTCAGTTGAGCCCAGGAAAGGGAGCTTTTTATCATTAAGCTCTTCGGTGGCCTCCTGTATACATATAAAAGACAACACTTTGGATCTGGTGATCAAAGGAAGGAGAATGCCCTTGAACTTTCCAAGGAGCTAGCAGATAGTCTTCCAGACAGAAACTTAGCTCCCTTTAGTAAAGCTGAATGAAGGCATTATGAAGTTGCTTCATCCATTTTGGGGTCACAAAAGTATTAGTAAAACCTTTGTAGATGGCAGTGTCATGGGTATTTGACAGAACGTAATTAATTTATACACACTTGATCTACTATTGTCAGAGCATCAGCTAAAGTAACAAAGTTTCTCTGACCTCTCATTTCTGACGACCAGCTCATGCAGGTAATAAAAATCTGAGAGTGAGTCCACATAAGTTTAATGATCTTTTATGGAGAAAATATTTTTCCTTCTTTAGGTAAGGGAAAATAAATGCAGAAAAATAGAATGGTACAGAAAGAAAAATAGATTTAAAGGAATAAAAGAACTTAGTCATAAGAAGCAATAAGGTATCTTTAGGAGGGCTAAATTGACATAAATCCACTGATCGGCAGAAGAAAAAGTACAGCATATGAACAACAGGGTGATTATGTGACATTATGGGTCATCATGGAGTTGCAGCCAGAATTGAGGGCCTGTTAGATGCTTAAATCAGCTTTGTACTTTATTATGTTTTTTACCTGATTCTTGCAGGCTTGTTTGGACAGTAGCAGTACAGCCCCCTCTTGAATCTTCCAACCTAATAAAGCATTAGAGTACCTTTGACTTGCATTGAAACATTCTTCCTTCATTCCAAACATTTCAGTTGTTTTGAGATTCTATGGGAAGCATGCTAGATTGCTAGTTGAGATACATAAAGATTATGGTTGCATCACCGTGTTGATTCACCTTGGTTTTTTGATTTAAAAAATGACCAGATTTTATATTTTCATACTGGACTCCACTTTTTATTATGTTGTAATTCTGATGTACACCATTTTGGTGTAAATATGTAATTGCTGAATTGTTCCTTTAAAATTCTGGAGTGACTCTAAAGAAACTCTTGTTGAAAGCTGTGCTTACTATCCTTCAACAAATAATTACTGTTTTGTTTGTGTAGATCCTTTTCTATATTCCCTGGATTGCATGAAATGTACCTTTGGATTTGTAGCAAGTGCATAATTTGATCAACTTTTAAATTTCAGTCAAATATTCAGAAGCACTTTGTCAGTAAGAGGGGAAGGAGTAATAGTTTTTCCCTGCTGACATGCTTTTGCTTCACTTTATTTTGTTAAAAGTTGTCCTTACACCATTCTGAAGAAAACTAGTAATATCTGAAAGTGGATGTTAAATGTAGCAAACAGTTTATGCACAGTTTTCATATTTTGCAGGAATTAACTTTTTTTTGTCCTTTGAGTCTGCTTTCTTTTCCAGTATGAGGAGGAAAGAGAATTTGTAGAATGATTAAAGGCGATTTGCAAATCTTTTAACAAATTAAAGCACGAAGTGTAGAACACTGCAATACGTTCACGTGAATTAAGTATTCTGGAGATATATATTTGACAAGCAAACACTATCTGTTTTTGGAGCATGTCATTTGAATGCAAAATTAATCTCTCTATGTAAGAAAACTCCATCTTTTCTGAAAGACAGATTTAAGCTTGTTTTTTTGATGCAGTTGTTGATAGGATACTTTTTTTTCTCTCTCATATCTAGTAACATGTACATTCAGCAATTGAGCTTTCATTTGTACCGTTCAAATTGCCTTCATACTATCACCTGAATTCTGATCCCAGCATAGAATGAATTTTTTCACAGATTTACTTGCTGGGGTTATCAGAAAAGGGATAATAATGATGGGTGAAAAATTCCAACCTTTAATGTCATTTATTGGTATTGTGGCAGTGGCTGAAGAATAGTCCTAGGTCCTTAACATAGCAAAAAGATGCTGACACAAATATCTTCCCATATAATTCACACCAAGCAAGTATGCAACAGGTAAACAGACGGATTTCTAGAGGCTCAGATTTGAGCAGACAGTCTGGATTTCAGGGGACTTGTTAGCAGTCAGATTGTTAGCAGTCAAATGCTATTAAGATGACATAAGCAGCCGTGAGAGAATAACTTTCTGTTAGATTGGAATTATTATGCAGAACCCCTGGGTAGTTGAGCCTGACCTAGTGAGGGGGCTCATTGGAGTGTGATTTGCTGTGTTTTTTTCAGTAGCTGTTTTTGCTTTTTTGAAACTGTGAAGGCTGGGAGGTAGGAGGCTAGGGCTTTCTGGGTGTGGGTCTAAATAGACCTGGCTAGTTCTGAGGGTAAACAACAGAAGAAAGGCAAAATGATAGTGAGAATATAAGCTTCCTGACATTGTCCATGATTGAATACAAAGTAAAAAAATCAAGGTCTGTATTTATATGCTTAACCATATGAACAAGAGAGGTGCAAGTCACACATGAGGGGTCTAAATGGTAATTATTTCTTGAAGATGTCCTTTCTAGAATGTTATAAGGTTATTGTAATATGACTAGTGAGCTGTAGCAACTATAAATGTGCAGAAACGTGTAGGCCTTATATGTACAAAAAAATCTGTTGTATAGTCCATTGGATATACCGAACAGGTGATGTATTAAGTACTTAAATTGCTATATATCATACCATCAACATAGGAGGCAGGTTGTCTTCTCAGTAAATCCATTGTATTGACATTCTGTTTTTCATGAAGATATTAGCACAAAAGTAATTTTATTTTGAAGAGAAAACACAAAGAATAATCCCTTCTGGAAAGGTTAATCCTATCCAAAATAGCACTGTTTTCAATATCACTGTGCTTTAAGTAAAAACAATGGTAAAATTCAAAGTTAAGAGCTGAAAGCTTGTAGAGAAAAAAGTGTTAACTTAGAAAATAATTATTATCTATTTCTTGCCATTGTCTAAATTTAAGTGTCTCTCATGAAAATTAGCATTTCACTTAATGGGAATATATTGATTTAAAACTTCTGTGTTTTTAGCCTTTGAATAATTTAGTTAATAAAGACACTTCTTAAAGACTAGTACCTTTTCTCCTCAGGGTAATCCTACTGATATCAGTGGGAACAACTGATTGTTATTTTACAATTTTGACCATAATTGGATATTTTAATTTTGCCAGTACCAAAGACTAAGTATCTCTAGCCATGAAAGATGTAAGATTTTGTTTACAGCAGTTTTGAGAGAGTGAATACAGACACAGAACTTAGGAAACAGTCTGCATGAGAGAGTAACTTTAAAGCCTCCAAAGCAAATATTAGCATAGTGTCAAGGGGTAAAAGCCTCAAATGGTGAAACAACAATAGGGAAACCAACCAAGAAAAGAAGAAAAAGAAAAAGAGAACTTGTTTAAACACTGTGTATCTATGCTAAAACAAATAGAAATAGCAAGATAACATATGTATTAATGGAGTTAAAGTTTAATAAAAATAATAGGCTGCAAGGTTGTTACCTCTGGCATCTCTATATTTGTTCATCTCTCTAAATTCTAAATTAAAGACACTCGTGTTATAATCTTTTCTGTTGTCAATGTTTTTAATATAGGTATTAACACTGAATAGACTTTCAACATTCTATGCAATATATAGTCTGCCATATCTGATATACTTTCAGATATACTGGAACAGAGTGCTCTAAGAAATGAATCACTAAATTAACCCTTTTACAACTAATTTATAGCAGGTGATAATACTAGGTGAACAAAGGAGATTCCTTGGACAGAAAAAAGAAAGTATTGAAGATACTGATGACAGGAAAAGTCACACAAGCTGATTATGAATGAGAACCAGTGTACAACAAGGCCTTGGCTTTAATTTGGCTAAAACTTTTGGTGGCAGTAAACAGAAATACTGTCAAGATCTGGCACAGTTATGTAATTGGCAGTCCTTCGGACCATACCCATGAAAAACTGTCTGTAATCAGTTAGCATTTCTGCAGACCACAGATTAGCCATGTTGGCTCAAGCTCTCATTCTGATGATGTTATTAAAGACAGTGTGTCTTTACTTTTCCTCCTTGATTTTCTTTTCCTTCTTTTTCACCTCAGCCCACCTTTTCGCAGTGCTTCATAAACCTATGACAGTATGGTCTGCTGTTAGTCCATATCCTGTTAGTGACTCAGTGCCCAAGGAATATAATATTCTCCACCTTTTCAGAGCTATTTTCAAACACATACAGCCTCAACAACTTTTGTACTTCCAGTGTTGAACAACTTCAGTGTTGAAACCCCTTCTTTGCATCATCCAGCTGTAAAACATGATGAAAGGAAACCATTCACAGTCTATTCTAATTAGCTATCTACTTACTGGGCTTTCTATTGACCACTAAGTAGAAACTTTTCAATGCTTTTTAAAGGACTATAAAGCAATTCTAATTTCCTTCTGAATAATATTTTCTACTTTTATAGAGATGGTGAATTCTTTTACTTTTTATGTTCTTGTTCTTTGTCAGGATCACTGAAGTAATACTTGTTTGAATATCTTAGGTTTTCTCTTTCTCTTTTTAAGTTACTTAAATTATACAGACAACTCATAAGATATTTTACTACCTACGAATTTAATAGACTAATCTTGAATTATTGCATGGCTTCACAAAAAAACTCAACACTGCACTAGTTAGTACCTTTACTGCAAAAAGAGGTAACAAAGATGTGACAAAAGATGCAAAAAAAAAAAAAAAAAGCAACAGAGGCCTGGGAGAAGAAAACAGTACATATAGAGCACCGTATGACCCTCACTGTCAAGAAGCTATCAACAAGATTTTGTTTCCATTGCTAATACAATCTATTTTTAACTTCAGTTTAGAAGCCTTAAATTGGTAATTTAGTCTTAATGTTACATTTAAAGAGAAAACCACATTGATTCATCATTCCTAGGAGAATATCTAAGATTCTCTGGCTGACTGGCATAGTTAATGTGGTTACAGATATGTATGTGCCAGAAAGAGGAAGCACTCAGCTCAATGTACTTCAAAGAAAGTAATAAAAGGAGGAAAGAAGACAGGATTTCCAATCCTTGTTGAACCCATGAATTTTACTAGAAGTTCTGATATTCATTTAAACTTGTTCCCCATAATGAACTGTTCATTATAGGCAGAAGACTGGAACTGAAAGGGATCTTTTTTTGGAATTTGGTGCAGTACATCTTCTATAGCATTATTTTACATAATTACATATGTGTGCACACATACACATGTATAAGACCAAAAGTAAAACTATAGAAAATAATTACTGACTGTAGAACAGCAGAATAACATTTAAGGCAAGATCCTTGATGACCAACTGGAAAATATCTGTATTTTCATGGACACCATTGTGTTACTAAAAACAATCAGAATTATCCAGCTGGAAACAACCACTTTTTACTAATTGGAACAGTGAAAAATTTCCATTTACTTCTAAGTACAGCTGTGCTTGGCTGTTGGGTTGGAGGAGTTCCTGAAACTTTTCTTGCAGTGACAGGCTGATGATTACTTACTATTTCCTTAAGACCTTCCAGATGCAAACGTGAATGAAGTAGATCACATACTTGGATTAAAATTAAGCTTGTGATTGTTCTGACCTCCACTTACAGTCCTCTTCTGTCTGAAGAAGAAGCTACGTTTTCCCTAGCAGCAATTGTATCTTGAAATGAGTGAAGTTTTCAGGACAAAATCAGTCCTCAAGAGCCTGACTTGTCAACGAATTTAAAAAAAAACAAACCACAAAACCATGAGAAAATGAGCACCTATGTCAAATTTCAAAGTACAATAAAATCTTAATAAGACATTTGGGTTTAAGCAATAATTTTTATGATAAGTAGTAGGAAAAAAATTGTATTTATGGGAAATGTTCCACTAATGGTTTATTTAAAAGCCCATACCTTCAGTAGAAAGTTCACTATAGAATTCAGTAAGTCTTTTATCAGACCCTAAGAATAAGGAAAAAGGATCTGTTCCAGGATTCCATTCCCTTTTGAAAAAAAATAACTTTATGAAGTTTTGATTCTTCAAGAGCACTCTAGAGTCTAATGAATGAAACAAAGGTTTTGCTGTGGAGAGACAAGAATTTTCTGAAAGCTTCCATATATGCTATAATGGGTAGTTTCCTGCCATATTTTTTCACTTGCTGTAAAAATAAGCTGAGAAACTTTATTTTTACAATGTGTCTTTCAATGATGGATCATGTGGAAAGGTGAGAATTTACTGTCCAAATGTGAAAACTGAAGAGTTTGTGATAATTAGTCACAAACAAACTTAATCCAAAGACTTGGAGCTGGACTCATAGAAAATGAAAACTAACAGTAATTTCTATGGTGATGTGAAAACAGAAAATGAGGAACTGAAATTAAGGACTTCTTTTCTACATCCCCTCCCCCCGCCATCTTTTTACAAGTGTAAGTATTAAAAAAAACAGGTGGCGATTTATCAGCTTATGTTACTCGAGCATACTTTATGTAGCTGGACAGTCATGCAAATAGTGGTGAAAACTGGAATTTTTACAGAGTTTAGTGCCAGTTAATGTTCATCCAATAATTTGTGGTTTCAAATTTTGCTTTCTGTGTCTCTGCTAGTATGATTTTTTAAATTATTTTATTTGAAATGTTATCATTAGTTATACTAAGAGGAAAAATGAGTAAATAGTTGAACATAATAATTTGTGACTAATTGTTCAAGTAAATATTATTCAACAGTTGAGGACTATTTGGTGTACGGGATGCATATAAATATAAATAAAATTACAAACCATTTCCAAAGATAGAACAGAATTTAAATTATCATAAATACTAACATCATTGCATGGTTTGCCATCATTAGTACTTCAAAAATTCTTACTAATCTGCAAACTTTTTTCTGTTTCACGGGTATTTTTCTTACACTAAATAGCAAATATGCTCCCAAACATATAGAAATACTTTTTACTGTGACCACTGTACTTAGAGGTCTTTGATAGTGCTTTGATATCTTCAGATGAAAGGTGGCAGTGAAGTATAAAGTATATATATTATTTACTTATTTATTAAAAAGTGAGACTAAAGATGGGAGAAATTAGCCTTGTGAAGTGCTGCCAAGAATTTCTAACTTGTGCAAATCTGGAAAGCAAGTGCTACTGAATATACGATGTGCACCATTCATGACTGTTGTGCAAAATGCCAAATTATGGTTTCCTTAGTTAATGCCTAGAGCATTCTTGTAGATATAAGCAAGCCCAGTCATGGAGTTCTAATCCACATGACTAAAATTAACAGACTGTATTTTTGTGTTACGCATAAACAGACAGATACCCTTTGATTTTTTGATGTAGGTAAGAGACAAAACAGAATACATAAATAATGATTTTGATTTAAAATTATGTAGATAGAATAGAATTAGCTATTCCTGCTATCTTTGGATTCAAATGGGAATGTTTTTATAAAGTAAAATGGAAAAGTATATTGTAATGGTAGTGTAGAGAGTGAAATGATGCCTAAGTTTCAGTTTTTGTTAAATACCTCTCTTCATTGCTTTGATAGACATAGGCTTTAAGAGGAGAAAAGAACAAATTAAATAAGAAATTTATCAAAA
Source organism: Phoebastria nigripes (assembly GCA_035582835.1). Taxonomy (NCBI): domain Eukaryota; kingdom Metazoa; phylum Chordata; class Aves; order Procellariiformes; family Diomedeidae; genus Phoebastria; species Phoebastria nigripes. The sequence continues at coordinate 503,997 of JAYKAV010002997.1, forward strand.
AGAGCTCTATTTAGGAAACAAACATTTCATGTTTTGACTCATCCAAGTTTAATGTCTTTTAGAGTATCATTTATCAGCTCTCAGCTGGGCTGTAATGTCCCTTCTGCTTTTCATTCTTAACTTCATTGAATGTGCTGAAAAACTGTGGGTTGTAATTCTTTCAATTTCATCCTAAACCACTTCGAGTCCCTGTGGACTCAGGTGAAATTGTTCACGTCAGCATGTGTAATAATCACTTCAAAGTTGAACTTCGCTCCAGAATTTTCATTCTGCTTGCCCTGTCAACTACCATTCAACCTATAGATCTATAGAGCAGATTATATGTTCACCTCACTTACTTTTCTTGACTTCATCTACTCCTGGTTTTCTTCCAAGACTATCCCATTTCTAACCCTGTGGGTATGTGGTAGGCTCCCTATCTTCCACTTAGTTTTATGAAGTATTTTACTGGCCTCTGTCCTTCAGGTCTTCTTTTATCTCCTGCTATTTATTTTAGCTACATAATCTCATCAGTAGCTATGAAATAATTGTCCACAACTGTGCAGGCTACCCCATTGAATACCAATTTACTGTAAAAAGTTCTTGCTTAAGAGAAAATATATCTTATGGTTTTTGGGATGCTTAAGCTGAAGATAAACATGGCTAAAATAGTGTTCTCAAAATATCACATCTTCTGCATTGCAAAGTACTTAGGAGCAGGGACAGGTTTTTTCAGATCTTTCAACAGGGTCTACAAAAATATTCCTTTTCTAGATGTTGCCAAAAGCAGAACAAGGCTGAAATAGATGAGATATAGTGCGGTTGGAAATGCCACATAAAAGTAAGAAACAACAACAAAAAAACCCACTAAAAATATACCTTTGAAGCTATTTTATCAAAAAAGCAGAATAACAATGGTTCTGATAAGGGAAAGACTTCCAGGAAGCCACTGAGACAGATTCCAATGAAATGCCAGGTCCAGCAGATATTCTAGAAGAAGAAGAAACAGATACCCAAGCAGACAAGGTAGTCATGAAGTGCTGTTCAGTGGCATTAAACTCTATTCAGGTGCATAACAGCATTACGCTGCAGAAAGGATTTACCATAGTATCCTCACCATTGCTGTCAGGATCATAGCAGCACATTTTTTTCATATACACACACACACACACACAATGGAAAAGACAAGCATGTATAATATGAAATTCACAGTATTGTCTCTAAATATTGCCAAATAAAAAAATGCTGCATATCAAAACCTATTTACATTCATTAAAAATAATCACTGCAAATCTGGAAGTGATTAATTGTGCTATCAATGCAAGACTTCTTTCATGTAAGAAAGACTAGAAATAAAAGATTTTACCAGGAAACAATTTAAACAGAAGGATGATTTTATAAAAGCCCTATTTTTTTTTGATAAAATAGAGAAATTTATCATAGACCTATACAATTTCTGAAGGGTTATTTTACCAAAGGTAATCACTGCTTAAGTCAAGGTTGAAAGCTGACAACAGATGTTCAGGTAGTTCTGAGTGTACCAGCTTCACATGCAAGACATGATATCAAAGTATGAAGTGTGATGAGGCCACAACTCACTCAACCTTGAAAACTGAATCAAGGTTCAAAAAAAAATCACTTTAGTCAAAAGCTTTTTTCACTCCGTGTTGACAGACCAGAAAAACTTACATTTGTCTGCCAGATAGAGAACTTGATAATGTCTTTTGGAGAAAACTTAGTTTATGGAGATACATGCAGAAAAAATTGCCATCATAGCACATTTTGGTACCATTTMTTGTGAAGTCATTAACAGATATTTTGGAGTTTATTCATATACTACATGAAGTGGAGCAATACTTATTGAAAAGCTGACTGATACATGTTCTAGATTTGAGAAATTAGCATTAGCTTCAGAGTAAGGCATTACACTGCCAACAATCCTCATATGCATCCTACCTGAGACAAAATACTGGCACAGTAGAGGACCAATATTTGGAGAGGAATAGCATCATGGAAATTAAATTTCTATTCAGTCTCCATTTTTTAGCTCACAGTCTGAGAAGCCATTGGTTACCAATGAGAGTATTAAACAGAGAATAAACCATATTGCTATATAGCACTGATAGATAATAATATCAGGGAAGGTGATAGATCTTTTGCTTTAATGGATCTAGAAAGATAATGTGCTGTACTTGATTCACACTTATGTCTCAGCAAGTCAAGATGCCTTGGATACCTGCAGATAATGGTATGTTAACTCTCCTGCAATGCAGAAGTACTGATACCGTTAACTAGTCTGTAAATCATGCATACCCTAGAGTTTCTCAACAGACCTTTGGATTTTTAACTAGCAGAGGAGGAATGTGATGGAGCCCACACAGTATGCTGCAAAACATGTTCAGAATTGTCAATATTCATACCATGTGCACTGTTTTGGCTGCTATTGTTAAATGTTTCCCTGATACGATTTGCATTCTTGCTCAGATTAGGAGTGCGCTACTGAAGGGGGTCTTCCAATTGTATCCACTTACTCTTCTCCGGTTTGCACTGCAGAGATGTCTTGGGGTGCATAAGCTGTGCACCTTTTGGGTGAAACCGAACTGGGAAATGAGCTCCAGAAGACTRCCTAATGCAATACAGTCACCAACAGATGAATGGACCATGACACCAGACTGGAATATACTTGATATAAAACCCTCCATAAGATGTCTGGGATAAGCACTGGATTCTCAGCACCAACTATTTTGCTCTGCAGATCTCTTCTTACTAGGCCTCACTAACTGCTGATGTAGACATAGCCTGAAAAGCTGTTTACAGAATCAGAGATCTTAGCACAAGCTTCTACTCAAGAAACAGTGGAGGGATCTGATAACTGGAGTTAAGTTGTACAAAGCTTAGAGGAATAATTTATTAGATTAGAAAGAGTTTCTACTATGTCTGTATGATAACTAAGTTCATGGTATTTCCTTACCTAGGATAGGAACCTGAATGGGCTAGCAATGGTTGCAATAGCATCAACTCCATTTGGAACAATACTTTCTAGCTACTCATTTTCATGGATTAAATCTCAAGATGAAGTGTATCACAAATACCTACGGTAGAATTTATTTTGAAATTCTTACGATGTGGTAGAAGTTATAAAGGGATTAGTATGAATACTAGAAGGATGGATAAGCTTGGAGCTTTCAGCTGATTTTTCAGAAATTGAAAAAATTCATGCTCCACCTAGATATGAAAAAAAAAAAAATTCCAATGCCAAAAGAGCATAAAATCGACTCATCATATCCTGCTGGTATGACCATCTGTACATGATTATGTCCATATTCTACAGTTCACCTGCAGTGTAAACCTACTGTCATGAATCAAAGATAAATAAAATGGATAGATAATGGATGTCGTAGCAATAAGTGGATCATCAGTGCTCAGAATAATCCTGGAATTTTTGAAGTTCAATTGTTTCACAATTGCCAAAATAAGAAATGGATATATGCTAGTAAAAGAGTGCACAGAAGTGAGTCAGCTGGATTTGTCTTCTATAACTCTGAATGCTTACAATGCAGACATCAAATCTGATCTAGTTACCTGAGATTTCCATTGTAATCAATGGAGAAAAGTATGCATTACTAGAGTGCAGTTCATCTCATCCTAAAGCAGATGTCTGAAATCATTTAGCCTAATTCTAGATGTACTGCTTAGGATAAGATTGATCACACCCATTAAGTGCCTATTGATTGAAAAGGGAAGCTTAAGTGACCAGGCCAGATAAGAAGGTATACTTTTAAGGTAAGTTGAATCTCATCCACAGTATTTTACAAGTGCCTTACAGTACAATTAATGCATCTTCATAGTTACAGTTGCTACACTGGCAGTCACCTAAAGATTGCTCTAGCTAACAAAGATCTGTGCTACATACAGCTCCAAAAAGCATTCTAGCGATTTACTGCCTGAGGTTATACCAATATATTTTTTTTTTAAATTATTTTTTTATGTTGGCTCATAGATAATGAAAGAAGGGATTTTATTCTTCATATATTTCATCCTACTCATTGCATTGCTGATGTTCATCAGTATATTCTTAGTTCCATAGTAAGGTATGTATATCTGACACAGAGAAAGTAGTCACTGATAAACTACAGCTGAAAAGACTTTTATTATACAAAAGCAGAAATCAGATGAACAAGATGAACAAAGCAAAGTATTATTTCTTACTCTGGAAAGAATCTCTGGGAAGCTGGAGACCTTGAAGGATTTTCATATGAATCATGTTCAATCAAGTGCTACCTAAAGATGTCAAAAACCAGGATACAAACAATCACTGATTTGGCTTCCAAGAATAATATTGCAATTTCATACCATTACCTTACTTCTGTATGCTTTGACTTATGAAATTACTCTTCCCCTAGACTATTTTTGACCTCCAATATCATGTTTGCAAAAAATATGAGAGTTCTTGCATGTCAAATCTTATTTTTAACTTAGCTTTTTAACTGATATAAGGTTATTTCCACTGACCTAAGTATATTTCCCACTAGAATATTCATAAGCATTGTAGTAAATGTCACATTATTAAAATAATTAATTCAAGTGAACTCGCAGAGACTGAAATAGTTTTATTTCCAGAGAAAAAAGAATGGATTGTATCTTCTGTTTTTCCCTGACTGTATGTAGTTTTAGAAATTAGTCAGATACTGAGCATTTTAATTAGTATGTGAAAATGCTATGATTCAGAATATTTTTCTCAGCAACTCTAATGCCTTCAATCAAAATATCTATCAATTCACTGAATAATTAAAATCTGGAAGTCAAAAGATGTACCAAAATGTCTACCACATTGAACACAATTTCACAAAGGAAAACTAACTCCACTTTGGGGACATCTCAGCTGAAACTATAAAATTTGCATCAGTAGTGGAGTTGCATTTATAGTTCTGTGCAGCTCTATGTGCAAGGCTTCAGTTCAATGTGTAATTAGTTAAATAGGGGTAGAATATAATGTAGGTACACTTGCTCTTCAAGGTTTGCTCAATAAACCTCTATAAAAATGCAGTACTCTCTTAATTCCCTCATTTATGTATCAGATTTCTTATTACTTATGAACACTTTTATTATTATACTTGAAGGGAGAAAAGGCTGTTGAATAAGATGAATTAATTATCATCAGTTTGGGATACTGGTTTTTTTCTCTTAGGATGAACTCTTAAAATAGTTTCTACCTCTTGCTTAAGGAAAAGCTTGATATGTGGAGAAATGGGTCTGTTGGAAATTAGCCATTGTTCCAGCTGTATTTTGTACCTCTTTAGAATTAAATTTATGATTAATAAATACTGATTACAGAACTAAAGTCATTGCTGCTTCATGGACTTTTGAAGAAAACAACGTATGAATGCAATGTACACGTCAGCTTTGAAACATATTTGCATTTCTTTTGAAATTGAATTTTAGAAAGATAGTGAAGGAAAAGAGGAACAGACAGACATTTAAACTCTAAATTTGGGTAAACCCCAAAGGTCAATACTATTTGAAGACAAAGAGTCAGTATGTCCTGGGATCTTCACATATCTCATTATTACTTTAGCAGACATTAATAACTGTCAATTTAAATTTCATTATTTTATGTAATAAGAATGACTCTGCGTTAAGAAGTCATCAGATCATTCAGTCTGTGGGGCACGTTGAAGCCTTATCTTTCTTGGTTCAGAGTCTAGAAAATGTAATAATGCCACCTTCTTATAAAGGCACAATTTATTCATGAACTGTATTATGCCAGTGCCAATATAATAGCTGTCTTTGTAATACTATGTTTCTTTCATTCAGGACGCTATTTCACATAGGAGGAATAGGATTTAACAGTAATAATAATTGCATTGCATAGTTGTAGATCACGCTATCTATAGATTTCAGAACATGCTACAACTAACATTCCTGTTAAAAGATTGTCACCTGAGTCATAAAAATACTTCAAAGGGGTATGTATTTTTTAAAGCTGTAAAGCTTTTTTTTTTTTTTTTAATAAAGATTGCATTTAACAAAAACTGCCCAGTTGTAAAATTAGTCTCAAACTGACCTGCACCAACTAAGTCTATCTGTAATGAAGGCACTGGCCACATAATCATTTTCCTTAGTTAAGGATTTGGACCTCAGGAATTTAAACTGTGTAGACTGCGCTTGTGGATCTGAGTGCACAATCATACCAAAGTGAACCTTTAATTAGCCTGTTGTTGTTCTCCTTTCAGAAATATCAGATGGGGCAYTATCAAACTTCAGATTAATTTACAAGTTTATTTCCCTGCTGTAATTTCACTTGCCAGATCTCGTCTCTTAAATCTGTTGCAATATTGTAATTTGATCCTCTACAAAGTTAATGTATGACTTCTTGCATGGACTTGTCACTTCTACTTTTACTGAATAAATTAGCCCCTTTTGCGTAAGTTTGTAGTTTTGCTGGAGTTTGCATTCTTCTGATTTTGCAGCTGCCATTTAGACTAATTGTATGCAGTTTTGAAAAATGTGAATCCTTCCTTTTTCAATGTTAGTTTTGTATCCTCTAGAGATGATAGTATTTTTACAAAAAAATAGATGGACTTTTGGGGGGGGACATGGAGGTAAGAGTCACACAAAACATTTCCAGCAGTGGTAGTAAAACCTTTTACCCCCACATAACAAGATAGTTTTAGAGCATGGCAAAGGACTTTTCTTCTGATATTCTCTGTGCCCTTCTTTGGTTTATGCATCTGTTATCTTGTGCTCACATACAGGGAATACCATTTTTAAATGGTTCCTATGAACCTGTTGGCATCTGCTGCAGATTTCCAAAACACTGGGGAGAGGAGAAACAAACACTATTCCAAAACTGAATTTAAGATTTCTTAATTACTGTAAACTATTAATAATAATAGTCAGTTTTGACTATATATATGCATCTAAATAAATTAAAAAAAAAAAAAAAAAAATCACTATTTCTGGTACTCCAGTGTATAATATTAATATGCAGAATATATTTTTAGATTTGCTTGTTTATTTGTTTTCCAGCTGGTCTAGACATGATTTATGTCATATTTATATGTCATATACTTTCCATCTAGCAAACAAACAGACTGATAAGCACAATATTTGTCTGAGGATTGCTCTTTAATCAGGGCTTGGTTATTAAAAAGCTGTAAGTTCAAGCATTACTTTCTGATCAAGATTTAAAATGAATTTTCAAAAATGGAAAATAGCGATACTTTTGATCATGGCTTTCAATTTGCCTTATATTTTAGCTGTGGTTAACCACAAAGCTTGTATTAAGTCATCCCCAAGACAGCATTAGGATATAAGATGTAGACAATTCTTTGTACAAACAACTTATCTGATTTTGGTATGATTCAGAGTACCCTTAGGAACCTAACAGCTAGTCAAGAGAGCAAGCAAGTGTATGAAAAGTGGTATTCAGAGCGCTTAACTCAAACGCCTGAAATCAAATGGTGTAAATATGTTGATTTGTGGTTTTCTTATAGACCGGGGTTCAGTTCTAATAAAGTCTGTATAGTAAGCGGAGGGCAGCTGTGGTGTCTCTGCGAGCTGGTGACAGAAATACATTTCCTTTCTTTAGCTTGAGTTTGAAACAGGGTTTGGGCTGCCATTTTTCTTGGCTGTAGATTTCAACGGCTTGCTCCATTTCCATGTCATAAATAAAAACTAAAAGTTACCATTTATTTCTTTTTGGGATCTGAAATTTCTTTGCAATTGCTAAATAAACATTTTGGCATAGAGATCAGGGCTCTATTCTGCATAGGTGACCAGCCTCCAACTCTTAAGTGAAATCTATGGAAGCTAACAACTTTCACGATAAGGTTAAGAGTTGCTTAATGCCAGGCACTGACTGAAACACTTTCAGCCCTCACTGTCTGTGATCTATGTCCTGAATAATGCCTTGTCTAAAACAGCATTAAAACCTTTAAATACTATTTTCCTTTTTTGAAAAATAAATCCCTTTTTTCTTAATCTTTTTATTGATTTGTTTTTCTTTTAATGTTTTGTTTTTTTTTTTTTTCTTCTTGATAAAAAGTACTTGGAGGCTTTTTTCGAAGGGTGCTATAAATAATGAAGTTATTACAGAGCTGGTACAGACAGCTGAAATGTAGAAGTTCTGTAAAGGTCAGATGACTTTAACAGTCTCCTGTAATCTTCACATTGCAATCTTGAAGCTCCCCTTAAATTTCTGCATAAGACTATTGTCTCTCAGACAGCTAAATTTATATAATTTTCCCTGCAGATATCAGAGAAAGTGCCCTTTCTGGACCCTTTAAAAAGCAATACTTTTCTTGACCATTTCAGAAAGTAACCRGTGTTATACTTAAGGGTGGCTATTTGTTGGTAAAGTCAAAGACAAATTCAGAAAATTCTGTATGCATATTAAATATCCATAACTGATATTTTAGCAAGTTTAAAATTAGGTTTCTGTGTGGATTCTGACAATAACAAACAAGTGAAAAAATTTTGTCTGGAACTCTGAGAGTTAATAAAAACTTCTGGACTGCATTAGAGACGCAGAGAAAACCTAAATTAAGAGACTGTGCTGCAACAACACATGATCGTTGAACACATTTTTTTATTCCCCTCCTATCGCACTGTTCAAAGAACCATAGAATCATTTAGGTTGGAAAAGACCTTTAAGATCATCAAGTCCAACCATAAACCTAACACTGCCAAGTCCAGCACTAAACCATGTCCCTAAGTGCCACATCTTTTAAATACCTCCAGGGATGGTGACTCAACCACTTCCCTGGGCAGCCTGTTCCAATGCTTGACAACCCCTGCAGTGAAGAAATTTTTACTAATATCCAACCTAAACCTCCCCTGGCGCAATTTGAGGCCATTTCCTCTTGTCCTATCACTTGTTACTTGGGAGAAGAGACCGACACCCACCTCACTACAACCTCCTTTCAGGTAGTTATAGAAAGCAATAAGGTCTCCCCTCAGCCTGTTCTCCAGACTAAACAAACCAGCTTCCCTCAGCCGCTCCTCACAGGACTTGTTCTCCAGACCCTTCACCAGCTTCATTGCTCTTCTTTGGACACACTCCAGCACCTCAATGTCTTCCTTGTAGTGAGGCACCCAAAACTGAACACAGTATTCGAGGTGTGGCCTCACCAGTGCCAAGTACAAAGGGACAATCCCTTCCCTAGTCCTGCTGGCCACACTATTTCTGATACAGGCCAGGATGCTATTGGCCTTCTTGGCCACCTGGGCACACTGCTGGCTCATATTCAGCCTGGACTTCAGATGGACTGTCGACCAACACCCCCAGGTCCTTTTCTGCTGGGCAGCTTTCCAGCCACTCTTCCCCAAGCCTGTAGCGTTGCATGGGGTTGTTGTGACCCAAGTGCAGGACCTGGCACTTAGCCTTGTTGAATCTCACACAGTTGGCCTTGGCCCATCAATCCAGCCTGTCCAGATCCCTCTGTAGAGCTTTCCTACCCTCAAGCAGATCAACACTCCCACCCAACTTGGTGTTGTCTGCAAACTTACTGAGGGAGCACTCGATCCCCTTGTCCAGATCATTGATAAAGATACTAAACAGAAGTGGCCCCAGTACTGAGCCCTGGCTAACACCACTTGTGACCAGCTGCCAACTGGATTTAACTCCATTCACCACAACTCTTTGGGTCCAGCTATCCAGCCAGTTTTTTACCCAGCAAAGAGTACACCCATCCAAGCCATGAGCAGCCAGTTTCTCCAGGAGAATGCTGTGGGAAATGATGTCAAAGGCTTTGCTGAAGTGCAGGTAAACAACATACACAGCCTTTCCCTCATCCACTAAGCGGGTCACCTTGTCATAGAAAGGAGATCAGGTTAGTCAAGAAGGACCTGCTTTTCATAAACCCATGCTGACTGGGCCTGATCACCTGCTTGTCCTGTACGTGTTGCATGATGGCACCTCAGGATGATCTGCTCCATAACCTACCCCAGCAATCTGACAGGTCTGTAGTTCCTCAGATTGTCCTTCTAGCCCTTCTTGTAGATGGGCATCACATTTGCTAACCTTCAGTCAACTGGGACCTTCCCGGTTTGCCAGGACTGCTGATAAATGATTGAAAGTGGCTTGGTGACCTCTTCTGCCAGCTCCCTCAGTACCCTTGGGTGGATCCCATCCGGCCCCATAGATTTCTGTATATCTAAGTGGTGTAGTAGGTTGCTAACCATTTCCCCTTGGATTATGGGGGCTTCATTCTGCTCCCCATCCCTGTCTTCCAGCTCAGGTGGCTGGGTACCCCAAGAACAACTGGTCTTACTATTAAAGTCTGAGGCAAAGAAGGCATTAAGTACCTCAGCTTTTTCCTTATCCTTTGTCACTATGTTTCCTCCTGCATCCAATAAACACAGGACTTGTCCTGTCTTGACGCAGGACTCCCATTTTGAATTACCAACTGGGGGAAAGCCTACCTAGATTAATTACACAGGAAGGTTTCTGATAATGCAAAGCTGAAAAATCCTTATTCTAGGTAAATGTATGTATTATTTCCTGCTTGATTGACTGGATTTCTATAATTCAAGCTGTGTGAGAGCCAGACAGAACCTAGGTGATAAAAATTGTGATGTCTTCTAACACATCTTCTTCATAGCCATTAAAGCTTCTGTTTATTAAAACTGCAATAGTATAAATTATTTTACAGGTTGTAGGACAGTTTCTAGCATCTTGTACTTCAAGTCAGATGAAAGACTCCCAGTAACAGAAATTTCTCTGCTATAGCTGATTTATTTTACCTCTGTTTCTAGCTTGTGATGAAGTTCAGTATTCAGAAGTTTTATGCCTGCAGTAGTTATGAAGCTTTCATGATAAAAAGCAACAGTGAAAAATACAAGTTAATAAAGTTTATATTCTCTTTAAAGGGAAATAGTTTCCTATGATGACTGAGATTTCAGCAATGAAAGTCTTTTTCAAGGAGGTGATCCTTCTGTAATTGCGTGGGTTTTTTTCCTTGATTTTAAGAAGGGGATCAGGAAAGAAGAATCCTCAGATTAATCACTCTTTAAATTTTCTCCTCAGCTGGTAATAACCTATGTTGTCTTCTTATCCTTTGAAAAGATCTTTACAGTTTTAGATTAGGCAAGAAGTTATTTCTGAAGTCATACCTCACAATGATGACAATAACCTTAATGAAGGTTCCTTTTCCGTACCATTCACCCATGATATGAATGGTATCGGAGGGTAGGATTTTCTCAGTAATTGCAAATGTTTGATTTTTGTGGAAAAAAAAAGGTAATGGGTGAGTATTCCAAAGCTGTACTTTGGAATCACTCATTTTTCCACTGAAGTAATAATTACTGGTCAAATGACAGGATGTCACACCATTAATTAGGACTGTGAGTTATTTTCCAAGTATGTTTTTTACTCGTAAGGAGATAGATTTTGTTAAACCTCCAGACTACTGCTGCTTGAGTTGTCATAGTGATCAGGAGACTCTTGGGATAAAGTGCTGCTCAGTTGAAACTGCAAATAGAACTGAGAGCAGTTCCACAGCCTCTGCTTAATGTTTTGGAGAAATTTGTTAGAGGCTTTACAGAATATTTTTTACTTCCTTTGACTGGATCTGCTCTTCGCTAATGATAAGGATTCTCGGTATTCATTACAAATTAATGAGAGACAAATCCTGTCTTTGTAAACCATCGATCTTGTGTCAACATTGATATAAAATGGAATTTCTTTTAGTGATTCAGAAAATATATGTATATTTATAAATCTATAAAGAAGTGGAAAGCCCCCTACTCTGTATACCATCATAGTTCTTATCCATCTGACACTGCCTTCATGATCTCATCTTTCGTTCAGTCAATTCTGAAGTCCTGCTGATTACCTACCCATATTAAAATAGCATCCCACAAATGATTTTGTTTCATGAAAATTACAGCAACAGTGTAGTAAGCTATAAGGTCGAGATTATACTTTGACAAATACTCCTTGATATTTCCGTTTATCAAAATTTCTTGTCATCTTAAAGATCATTATGTATTACAGGTTATGCTGTTTTCCCGTCATGATAAGAGGTGCCTGTAGGCTGAGGGACATGTTTTATTATGACGAAAAGAGACAGGAGCACCATTACTAAGATACACAACTGTATGACAGTGATTTTGTTCTTTATTATAAACTCACAATTTAAAACTACAGTAGACTTTTAAGTAGCTCATAAAAATCTACTCAAACAGTTGAGTAGCACAAGCATGCTTGCACTGCGGAAAAAAAGAAACTCTAAATACATCTTGCAACTCTGTAGTTGTATGAAGGGGTATGAAAAGATGAAATGAAGACTGTGTTTATATTTTGGCATATATCAGATTATACTTCCTGCTTTTATACTTTTCAATATTCCAAATCATCAGGCTAAGAAATTCAAATATCTTATTCAAAATGACCATTCACTCGATAGAAGGGTCTATATAAACGATTGTTGTTCAAGGAAATAAGACTATTAAAAAGCCTGTGCTAATCCATGCTCCCACAGATGGGGAGCAGTCTTTCYATCTGCCATCTGGTCATGTGCTGATGATTAAACTTACATCATGTCAGGAATATGAAGGAATAGGGACAGATAATAAAAAAAGAAGCCTGAGAAATAGGAATATCTGCACAGAAGAGTCAGGATGGGTCTATGACTGTGACCACCAGCAATACAGGATATAACATCACAAAATAAGGATTAGAAACATGCTATGGGCTGGTCCCAATATACCTGTGAAGTTTTTTTTTTTCTTCTTTTTCTGTTGCCATTATAAATCAGGTATTAGTGAGCACCAGGATAACAGGTAAGAATTTAGCCCAAGACAGCAGGCTGGCAGAGAGTCTCTAGTGGTATTCCTCAGGGTTCAATTTTAAGGCCAGTTCTCTTAATGTTTTTATAAATGACCTGGGCACAGGAGTTGAGTGCACACTAAGTAAGTTTGCTGACTTCCATGAAATTCCTTACAACGATACCAAGAAAGAAAATTCTTGTTTCCTCTGGATGTTCATCTAGATTCAGTAGTACTCATGACACACTTGAGATCTCAGTTGGACATTCAAAAATGTCCTAGTGTTACACTGCCACCTAAAGAAGGAATGCAACCATCTCAATTATGGAGCAGAGGAGACCATAATCTTYGAAGAGCTGAATCCATTACAAAATATAGTAACACAAAAGCAATTGGTCATTCTGTCCTAAATAAATTGCAGACAACATCAGGATATGTAGTAGAAGCTTAGTGTTTATTACTAAAAAATTCCATGATTCTTAGGTGGTAAAGTGTGGTTGCATGTCTTAGGAGATCTTTCTTGTTTGTTATTTTAAGATTTTTGTTTAGTTTAATTTTTTTAATCATCTCACTGTGGTAATTAGAATCCCTGTCTGTGCTGAAGGACTTTTCCCCTGTATGTCAGGGTTCAGACTTGATTTGAGACACATGATCTCATCTGTTTTGAAAATATCATTCTCTCTGTTAAATTAAGTCTTACAATGCGTAGAAGTCATGTGATTGTCCTCTGAAACCACGTTCAAAAAACTTGTGAGACTGTGGAATCTATTTAGGAATTTAGGGGAAAAATAAAATTTTGGATGACATTTAAGCTAACACATTTTACTTCACTCTCACAGTAGGTTAAATACATGGTCATAATAATCATAATCATAATTGGTTCAGATAAAAAACCCCACACTAAACTGTAACAATGTCTGTCCAAGTCCTCAGCACCTAATTTATATTTAAACATAATTCCGTAGCTAAACAGCATCTGCTGCAAACTTGATAAAGAAGAGCGGAAAGGGCGTGAGAACCACGACTGTACAGTGTGATGGGAAGTAAGAGCCTCATTGCACCTGGCTTTGTGAAAAATAAGTACACATTTGCTTGGTGTAATTTGCTGCTGTCCTGGCAAATCCATGGCTGGTTAGCAGTCCAGACTCTGTTACCAACCAATTCTTCAAGCCTGTCATTGGAGTTAAACTATCAGCTATGTTTGCAATAGCAGAGTGATCTGTAGATAAAGATGTAAATTATATTCGAATTTGCAGAGCAACTGATCCTAGTAAGTGACAGCTTTTCTGCAGTCCTTGGCAGAACCTGGGTAAAGGCAAGTAAACACTGTTTCAGAAGCAAAATCAACACTACTAGAAATAATTATCCCTTGCTCTTTCTTTTCCTCTTGTTCACACTATTTCCTTTACTTGTCCTGATGGAGAACATCCTTAAGAAATAGTGTTTTCTTCTGTGCACTAAGTTAAAATCAACACCTCAGTTTTGTAGTTAGATGAGATGGGAGCATGGTGTCTAACCATGTGAATAACACTAACAAGTGCTTTCGTTCACTAATTAGAGGCAGGTAGAAAAACAAAATTGGTATTTCTTCAAAAAGATAGCATTTGATATGGAAACTAGTAATTCTAACTTTGAGTGGGAAGATCTGGCAGCCAGTGAAGTACTGTAAGTCAGATTCCAAGTATTTTAGACTTTCTCCATGATAATATTAAAGGACCAAGTGAATTTTCTGTCCAAACTTGGTTCTTGCAGAATTCGCTTATATTTCCCTATTGACATTCACTGTCCTTGACAGGTCTTACTCCTTTTATCAGCAATGACTGGCTTCCTGAGCCAGACTGATCTATTGAACTTTATTGTTCTCCTAATTATTTTCCTTCACTTTAAAATGCTATAAAGTACTTCAAATAACTTTTTATGTTCTGCAAAGTGAATTTAATATTGGTAAAAGGTGCTGAACCTCTAGAACAGTTACAGCATAAGCAGCAATAGTAGCACATCAGATCACCACCACTGCCCTTCTCGTCTATTTAAATCCTGACTCACAGGTAAAGACCACTATGAAAAGAATAATTCAGACCAACTGATTCTTTAGTTCAAGAGAGTTCTTTTTGAGCCATGGCTAATATAATGTCAATTTGTGTGTGTGTTTATATAAATATTATATATGTGTGTGTGTCTGTGTGTGCATGTGTGTGTATGAACTTCAAATACATACCTTTAAATATGACCTGTCTGTGAGACTAAGTCACAGAAGATCATTTATCAAATCTAGTCTCCTGTCTTCAAAGCAGTGAAAATGAACTTGTGCTTTCAGTCAACATAAATTGCTGAATGGCCACAGCCTTATGAACTTTCTTTGCATAAGCTTGTTTTTTTAAGAAGATTGTCAATCTGGCTTTGTATATGGATTTATTTAAGCTACATGAGAAACTATATTCATTTGACATGCAGTGGTATGCAGTAAACAAAACCAATTATTTTAGGTAGATAATTAAGATTCTGCTGTGCATTGTTTTATCTATGTATATGCTGTATACGCTTATTTTAATCTTCAGGTTCTCCTGTTGATCAATTTTGCAGCAGACAGTGCAAAAGCCTTATGCGTTCGCCTAAACAAGACTTATTGAATGCATCAGTCTCAGTAGTATATGCATTACATTTCTAATGATAATGCATAACTAGAAAAAGAGAATGGAACAAGTAAGGGATGTCATTCAGATAATTTCTTTTTTTATGCTAACTTCAAGAGGAAACTTTCAGCCTTGTCTAATTTATGTAGCCATAAAGGAATGCTAGATTTTTCTTTGTTTTTTATGTGTGCAGAAATGCATCTGTTTTTTATTGCAAATCAGAGAATGTAGTATGCTCTTCTTGCTAAGAAAATAAGTATATTTCATGTTTAATGGATGTATATTTTAGAAGTATATAGCTGTAAAAGCATGCGATGCAGCTATATTTGGGCACCTTTTTTGATTTTTTAAACTTAATGTAAGTAAGCACATTCATATACACATATATTTATATATTTAAGATTTCATTTTAAACCTGTAAAAATAAACAGAACAGAAAAGTCAAGAAAAGGAACATAATAGGGACTAAACACTAAATGTGACCACTTTAAGTGCTATTGACAGCCAAAGAGCTTAGTGTGTTTTTAAATGACCCCCCGTTCTTGGTCACTTCTATTTTTAACTGCCTACCTGGTGACACTAAAAACTAAGGTCCACTCATTATATTTGCTTTACATTGACTGTTAAGCTGTATTAAGCGTTTTATCCCTATTCTAGATGTGTTGTGCAGAAAGACTTTCTCACCATTTTATTTAACACTGTCCAGTAATGACTATTTTGCTCTGGCCACTTGGGCTACCTCCTTGCAGATAGACATTGGTTTCTCCTCATGTAATAGAAGGGTAGGAACATTAGCTTGGCATTGAAGGGATTAATGGTGCTCAGGGAGTTCTTTGTGGCTGCATGTGTGATAGGTGGGTAATGCATTGAGAACAGCTGTATCAGAGGGGAAAGAAAAACCATCACGTTGCTGGAATAGTCAAATGAAAAGGAGCATTGGGCCTAAGTTAGCAAGCAGATGGTCTCAGGAAAGGTATATGGTGGACTGGTGTCCTGAAAGAAGAGAGAATCAGAAGAGTTCAAGTCACTAAAACTCAAGTTCAGGTATGTTGGAGCTAAGTTCAATTTGTATATTTTATTCAGATGTTGCTGGAAGAGTTTAGGGAAGCACTTGCAGTACACTGAAAAAAAAAAGTAGAATGGAAGAGGCTGTTAAAGAGAAGGTATTGTCTAGCTTGTGGACAGAGCTACAGAAAAGATCGTCCAGTGTGTTGGCTAGGATAATAGCTGACAGAGGGAGCTGGAGGTGCAGTGGTGTTGTGAATCTCTGTCTAGTGTGAGCTGCAGACTAAATAATAGCTGCTCTCCTTTGTCAGTCTGTGCTGTAGGACAAAGGACATTTCATTGAAATCTGTGTGTCTTGAAAATGCTGAGAGGTGTGTCACTACACTTCAGTGGAAGATAGCTATGGGAGTTACAGACAAAGTTAAACTGCAGAGAGTTAGTGCTGTGCATGTGCCTTTGTAAATTCCATGTAACACTACTGGGGTCTTGAGGTAGCGAAGTACTTAAGGAATGCTGTCCCTATCTCTCTTATCGCAGGAGAAGAGAAGAGATCAAGATCCTCTCTGCTTGTTTTGTGCTTGTGCTCTTGTTATGGACATGTTATAGATATTGAATGGTTGCAGCTTTAATAAAATATTTGTGATGGAAGTTCTTATAGCAGCTCTGCACAAGGAAGGGTGCTGGCTTGGAGGTAAAACTTTAAGAAGGGAATGCAACTGGGTGACCGTGGGTATACCTCTCCTAAAAGTTTTTCCTCTTAATCAAAACAATACAAGTGCAAGTATGCATTCAGGTCTAATAGATATTCCTTTTGATTGTTTTAGTGAGATCTTTAGCCTTTTGCACAGTACTGCAGCTTGATCTAATGCTTATTTTTGTGGTACAGGAGACTAAAATGTGACTGCTTTAAAACAAAAACTTTTGGTTGTTGATATCCCACTGCTGTTGTGATGTGACAGTTTAAACCAAAGTCTGAATCCTATTTACAATTGGAGGACTTCTTTAAGAAATAATTCAGTTAATCTATAATATTTCCAGGTTGTTCTGATGAGTAAATACAGTGCAGCTCTCAGATTCGGTATAGTGACTACAAATGGTCAGTTACACAGTAATTGATTACACAGTAATGCAGTGTATGCTATTGCAATGCAGATGGAGCCAGGTAGGTGGAAGATTTGTGATCTGCCATTTCTTTTTGTTTCTAAAGAAATACAAGCTCTGAGTTCACATCATTTCATGAATATTAAACTTAGTATCTTGTGTCCAATACTTCAGTGACTATCACCATTCTTCTTGCATATATCAGCTGATAGCCTTGCAATACTAATACTAGCAATGAGCTTCACAGAAAATATCTTAGTATTGATACCAAAATGACAAGAGGTACTTTCAGCAATGAATGCTCAATAATCATGTGATATTGTTTATAATCTAAGTTTTCAAAACTAATTATCCTTACTTGCTCAAATGCATGGTTGCTTTGTGGTACTACATAGAGATCCAAACCCTAGTGAAGTAGAAAAATACATCAGTGTTCTTCAGCTACATGGAGATTTCAGAACTTTCCAATAAACACCACTAGTGGAATACAACATAGCCCTGCTTAAATTTTATGGAGTAGAGTATAATATAAACTTTATTCCACTGCTGTTATAAGAACAGATGGTAGCTCAGGCTGGCTGCCAGAAGACTGTCTCATCCGTGAATATTTTTCGTATGTTCAGTGTTGTATGCTTTCTTCATTAAAAAGAATATCAACTGTGATTCACATTTGGTGTGAACAGTGCTTGGAAGGCATTCCTAGCAGAAGATGAAYTTTGGGATAACTGTTCTTTTCACAGAACTGCTCCCATAGTGTTAGATGATAATACTACTGAAAAGGATCCTACACTTAAAGCACTCGAAATGGAAAAATGTGCCTTGATACGTTAATAATTGAAATAATTAAAAATATAAGAGTTATCCAAATTGAACAGATTTTTGTTTTAATCTCTCTCAGGAATCTGTAGCTTTCTCTTAGGCCTTGTGATCCCTCACTGCTATAGCAAGCAAGTTGGAGTCAGTAACTTAACAAGGCCGTTTCAAAGCCTGACTCTTGAAACACTGCTGTACCACAACCTGGGGACTGTAGGATGAGCTATAGCTATGGGTTTGAGTTGTGGTTCTCAGACAGTAAACGCTGGTGGTGTAGGCTTACTACAATTCAGGATGTCGCTCAGACGTGTGTAAGAACTTGTCTTAGAGACTGTAAACTTGACAATTTTTCCACAAATTTGGTCTCAACTGTTGTTACATTTCATCCTCACAATTATGTGTGGGAAGGGATGTTTTTTCTGTTGAATATAATGAATCAAGCAATGAGTACCTTTAGCCAGAATCTTCAGTAGCCAGCTACCTGCTCAAAAACCTTTTAAATAAAACAAGTTCATTTTAAGTTCTGAACAAACCAGTGCATTTTAGGAAATAAAATGAGTTTTTCTTTTTAAAGTTGTAAGAGGTGATGACAGCATTCAGCCTGGCTGTTACGATGCTGTCGTGGTTTAACCCCAGCCAGCAACTAAGCACCACACAGCCGCTCGCTCACTCCCCCCATGGTGGGATGGGGGAGAGAATCGGAAGGGTAAAAGTGAGAAAACTCATGGGTTGAGATAAAGACAGTTTAATAGGGAAAGCAAAAGCCGCACACGCAAGCAAAGCAAAACAGGGAATTCATTCACTGCTTCCCATCGGCAGGCAGGTGTTCAGCCATCTCCAGGAAAGCAGGGCTCTGTCATGCATAACAGTTACTTGGGAAGACAAACATCGTAACTCCGAATGTCCCCCCCTTCCTTCTTCTTCCCCCAGCTTAATATACTGAGCATGACGTCACATGGTATGGAATACCCCGTTGGCCAGTTTGGGTCAGCTGTCCTGGCTAGGCTCCCTTCCAGCTTCTTGTGCACCTGGCAGAGCATGGGAAGCTGAAAAGTCCTTGACTAGTGTAAACACAACTTAGCCACAACTAGAACATCAGTGTGTTATCAACATTCTTCTCACACTAAATCCAAAACATAGCACTATACCAGCTACTAGGAAGAAAATTAACTCTATCCCAGCTGAAATCAGGACAGTATCCACTCCTTATTCCATACCATTACGTCATGCTCAGGTACCACACTATCCAGTACATTCTCATTAACCACCACCCTGCTTCCCATCCTTTGATATAATACACAGATGTCATTCCCTTAGTCTATGGACCACCCCTGTGAAATGTCTGCGAAATGTCCATAAAATGTCCATTGAGTTCATTTAGTCCATGACTTTGGGCTCCATCTGTTATGGTGATCACTCAGGACAGGAGAGGTGGTGTGTTGCATGGAGTTACTGGGCACCAAAGCCAGCTCAGGTCAGGTCACTGCTGCACTTGCACTGCTTCTTGTAAGGCTTGTCCTCCATTGGTTCAGGTGGTTCCTGCTACAGCACTTCCCATAACATGCAACTCAAATCATGGGTTACAACAATTTAAAGGTATATCCATTACAATCTAATCTACAATCTGGTGAGCAATTGCATTGTGTGCCCCACACTGGGCGCCAAAAAGGACTGTCGTGGTCTAACCCCAGCCAGCAACTAAGCACCACAAAGCCGCTATAATAATAATAATAATAATGATCAAGTTGAAGCCAGAACCTGGTTGTAAAAGTATGTCACATAGATGCTCACAGGCTTGAAGGGTTCGAGATAATGACAGGTTTGATTGGAATGTACTAGATCAAATTTATAGCTATTATTGCTGTTTAGCTATTAATCAGCAGGCTCCTGTGCTTGCCATGGGACTTGCTTGACTTACTGTATATTAGAGTCTAGTGCTCGTTAGTGGCTGCTTTTTGCTTTCGCTGCCTGCTGTACTGCTGCACTGCTTATCATCTTACTGTGCTGTGCCTGGGAACATTTTGATAACAGCAATGGCGATGCGTCTGGGCTGGCAGATGGCCAGGGCATCRCTGCTGTTTCTCTGCTGCTGTACTGGACAGGCTGGAACTCCAGTGTGAACTCGAGTCAAAGGGACTGTGACCTGTGGATGAATCCATGCAGGAGCAGGACACCCCAAAGCGTCTGTGGCCGTGGATAAGCCCATGTCTGAGCAGGTACATCTCRAAGCGTCTGTAGCTGTGGTTATGTCTGTGCCACAACAGGTATATGTCTGAATGGATTGTGGCCCAAGGATAAGTCCACACTGGAGAAGGTACACCTCAAAGCATCTGTGGCTGTGGATAAGTCCATGCTGCAGCGGGTACACCTTGGAGCGTCCGTGGCTGTGCATGAGGTCATGCTGGAGCACCTCAAAGCATGTGGCCATGGATAAGGCCATGACAGGAGAGGTACACCCCTGGAGGGACTGCAGCCAGGGGTAAGGCCATGTTGGAGCAGGTTTACTTCTGAAGGGACTGTGGCTGTAGCTAAGGCCACGCTGGAGCCGGTGCACCTCAAAGCAAGTGTGGCTGTGGATAAGTCCATGCCGCAGAGGTATACCCCTGGAGAGACTGCGGCTCATAGGTAAGGCTCCACTTGGAGCAGGTACACCCCTAAGGGACTGCAGTCCGTGGATAAGTCCAAGCCGGCGCAGGGACAAGGGGAGRAGTTCATTGCAATGTTAAACCCAATGGTCTGGTCCAAACGGACCAGGGGTGGAGATTGTAATGGAAATACCTTTAAACTGTTGTAACCCGGGAGTTGAGTTGCATGTTACGGGAACTACTAGAGCAGAAACCCCTTGTTGCTAGCCAGGCTAGGAGCAAGGGGAGGAGTTCATTGCAATGTTAAACTCTATAACCTGGCCCAAAGGGACTAGGGGTGGAGATTGTAATGGATATACCTTTACATTGTTGTAACCCATGATTTAAGTTGCATGTTATAGGAAGTACTGTAGCAGGAACCACCTGAACCAATGGAGGACAAGCCTTACAAGAAGCAGTGCAAGTGCAGCAGTGACCCGATCTGAGCCGGCTTTATTCCCCAATAACTCCACGCAACACACCACCTCTCCTGACCTGAGAGACCACCATAACAGGTGGAGCCCAAAGTCTAACTAAATGAACTCAGTGGACATTTTGTGGACATTTATGGATATTTTACAGACATTTCACAGGGGTGGTCCATAGACTAAGGGAATGACATCTGTGTATTATATCAAAGGATGGGAAGGGGGGTGGTGGGTAATGAGAATGTATTGCATAGTGTGGTACCTGAGCATGACGTAAATGGTATGGAATAAGGAGTGGATACTGTCCTGGTTTCAGCTGGGATAGAGTTAATTTTCTTCCTAGTAGYTGGTATAGTGCTRTGTTTTGGATTTAGTGTGAGAAGAATGTTGATAACACACTGATGTTTTTAGTTGTTGCTAAGTAGTCTACTAGTCAAGGACTTTTCAGCTTCCCATGCTCTGCCAGGTGCACAAGAAGCTGGGAGGGAGCTAGCCAGGACAGCTGACCCAACTGGCCAACGGGGTATTCCATACCATGTGACATCATGCTCAGTATATTAAGCTGGGGGAAGAAGAAGGAAGGGGGGGACATTCGGAGTTATGACATTTGTCTTCCCAAGTAACCATTATGCGTGATGGAGCCCTGCTTTCCTGGAGATGGCTGAACACCTGCCTGCCGATGGGAAGTAGTGAATGAATTCCTTGTTTTGCTTTGCTTGCGTGTGCGGCTTTTGCTTTCCCTATTAAACTGTCTTTATCTCAACCCATGAGTTTTCTCACTTTTACTCTTCTGATTCTCTCCCCCATCCCATCGGGGGAGGAGTGAGCGAGCAGCTGTGTGGTGCTTAGTTGCTGGCTGGCGTTAAACCACGACAGACACATAACCCAAATATTTTGCAGAGAAATGGAAATGTGTAGCAAATCTGGGTCAAAGGATTCTGGGGCAAGAGCATCTCTTGTGTAGTTCTGTCCCCTAAAAGCCCCCAGTACTCTTTTTGAACTCCCCTTAAACAGCTGTGAAATTGACCCACTCCTTATGGCACTCTCTGTAAGCTTTATCAGCTTCCCACCCTCATTTTTTACATTCAGTAATTTCTCTTGTCATGTCCAGTAGTTCTTCATGTGCTGTGCAGTTAGCTAAACCACAGGCATAGCTGTCTGTCTGCTTACTGTAACACTTGCCTTCGTTACTGAGTCTGAAACTTAACTGGTAGGATGCAAATGCTTCTGAACAGAACAGATTGCAGCTGAAGCAGTTTCCACCTACAGACCTACTTTATAACTTTATGGACATTTGGCTTTTTTTGTGAAGTGGTGCTATTAGATCAGATATGTAGAAATACCCCAGTTCTTGAAAATCTGTAGCAGCTACAAGCATAACAAAAGAAGTTTATAAAGCTGTTGCAGCTAAAGTTTGCCAAAATGGCAAAGTGTTAAACCATGACATGTGTGTTAACCCATGGCAAGCAGAAAGACTGTTTTCAAATGGCTACACTGAGACTGGAGGAGTAGGGGAAACTCTAATTACAATTCTAGTCTTGCTACTAATTATTCTCCCTGCTGTTCTAGGTGATGGTGCTCTGTAGTGTCCTAATTGTCAGCTTGTCATGTTCCTCTGTGACTGTGAAGCAAATACCTCTGTCAGGTTTGCATTTTTCTCTTTCCTGATTATCTGCTTGTTAACTCATTCTGCATTCTTTACTCTTCTTTTTCTATTGGCAAAGGTAGGATGACACCTGATACAGAGGATCTGCTTTCTCTACTTTGGGCTCACTGAAGTCCTATGAAGACCTGTGATTTATACAGCTCCCTACTTAAGCTTTTCATGGTTCAAAGTCATCTTCCACGCAATTGAAGAATAGGTACCTGGGGATCAATTTAGTTTCTTTTGTGTGTGCTCTTATAGCAACACTCATTTTGCCATTACATAAACCATTTATATTCCTGTAATAATCATTGCTTGAAATTAATGGCATAGTTTCCATGACTTATTCTGTTTCCTTGTTTCATTCTGTGTCATACTTTCTGCAGAAGATGACAGCATGAATATCCTGTCAGATGACTGTTAAAAATATTAGCAGTTTATCTAATTTGCACAATTTCTTTACACTTCAGCAACATCTTAATAAGTAATACAGCCTGGCCAACTTGTCAATTCATGGAGAAAAACATTGTGCTGTGCTCGTCATGGAAGGTGTCTTCAGTAATATGTAAGGAAAATTCAGAATAAGAATGAAAATATCTAGTTAGTTTTGATGAACTGTATTGCTTGGTTTATTACTGAAGTAAACTATATCTCTAGAAACTTCTCAAATTGGTACACATTGTGTGAATTAGAGCTTTTTAATGTCATGATTGACAACTATTGTCCCATTTGCTAAAGTTTTTCTACAGGTAATTATAGCATGAATATGAAATCTCAAACCTCAGAAACACAGAAGATATTCCATGCGAAGTTTCAACCCAACTGCACCTTTTTTTACACATACATTTTCAGACTATATATATACATTTTTTTTTTAAGACTAAAGTTCCCCAGACTTTGGGTGAATATTGTGATATATATGTTATACCTCTTGGCTGACTCTTCTCTCTCTGTAGTCTTGTCTGCTTGAGAAACACTTAGACACCATCATTTCCTTCTGTGGAGAGCAATGTAATCTAGCTCTCAGTGAAAAAGACCAGTTAATTAGCATGCCATAATTAGACCTAGATATATAAATGTGAAATTGTAATTAATATAAATAGCAATGGTTACATGTATCTAGACCATTCTCCCATGCTTTGGGAGTGTTTGATAGTGGATGTGAAGGAAAGACTATAAAAACAGTGGAAAATTAGATGTAGCGGTGTTCTCCTAGTCTCCAGTGGCTTGTGGCATAGGAACTCCTGAGGCAGGGGTGATGTCTGTTGCATCCAGCAGCTTTTTCTTCCTTGAATCTGTCAAGCTGCTTTTGAACCAGTCTGCTACTACTTGTGGCAAGTGCCTGAAGATACATCCCCAGTTTACCTTGTGCCTCCTGTACAAGAAGGCCACTCTTTGCAAAAAACACCAGGAAGCTTTGGGAGTCTTTGTCATAAAATTCAGTGAACACAAGAAGCTTGGCTAGGCTAAAGTAACTGGACAGATTGACAGTAAAAAAGTTGAAGAGCTGTTAAACTCGCACTTCTGACCTAAGTGTGTAAGCTGCAAATCACTGCAAGATAAGAGTCCTGGAAAATATTACACTTACCTTCTGCTTAATTTTCTGAAGATAACTGGCTGCTGCGTGGGATGCCAGGCTAGGTGAACCTCTGATCTGACTTAGAATACTCACAGGGGCTATAATCCTACCAAAAGAGACCATGAAGGCAGTTGTTCACTATCATCATCTTGATTGTATAAGGCGCTGTCACTCAGTCTGACTTTCTTCCATCACCTTCTTTCCCAGGCTGGTTATTTGAATTAAATAGAATCCTACTTCTACAGAAGGCATTCCATATTTACGATCTTGTGTTGCCTTCTGTCTTTTATTTTTGTTCTAAATTATCTTATTTTTGAGAGGAGCATGGAAAAATCAAAACTGTGTGAGTTATTAGACATGCAGTCAGTGGAAAAATGAAGCCTGAAGTGGAAACTAGGGAAGAAATAGCCTTGAGTAAGCTCTCTACAGATTGCTTTTCAGTCAATATTAGATAAGCAGACATCAGCAACTGTTAGAGGTACTGGGAGAAGCATACATTAAAAATCTAATATTAGATGTGCCAATGCCACATTTATTCATTAAACCAGCAGGAATTCACACAGTAATATGATGTGGAATTTAGCCTTTTTACCTGTGTGTCGTGGTTTAACCCCAGCCAGCAACTAAGCACCACACAGCCGCTCGCTCACTCCCCCCAGGTGGGATGGGGGAGAGAATCGGAAGGGTAAAAGTGAGAAAACTCATGGGTTGAGATAAAGACAGTTTAATAGGGAAAGCAAAAGCTGCGCACGCAAGCAAAGCAAAACAAGGAATTCATTCACTACTTCCCATCAGCAGGCAGGTGTTCGGCCATCTCCAGGAAAGCAGGGCTCCATCACGCGTAACGGTTACTTGGGAAGACAAACGCCATCACTCCGAACATCCCCCCCTTCCTTCTTCTTCCCCCAGCTTTTATATACTGAGCATGACGTCACATGGTATGGAATACCCCATTGGCCAGTTGGGCTAGCTGTCCTGRCTAKGCTCCCTCCCAGCTTCTTGTGCACCTGGCAGAGCATGGGAAGCTGAAAAGTCCTTGACTAGCAGACTACTTAGCAACAACTAAAAACATCAGTGTGTTATCAACATTCTTCTCATACTAAATCCAAAACATAGCACTATACCAACTACTAGGAAAAAAAAAAATTAACTCTATCCCAGCTGAAACCAGGACACTCTGTTAACTTAATTATGTGAACTGGGAACTAGCCCTCAAACTTCCAGATATGTTGTATATTGAGAAAATGCTTTCAGAGAAGCACTTACTTGTATCTAATGCTATTAGAACTACTATAAGCAATGGAGGCTCTATATCAACTGGTTTATCTGACCTCCACTTGGCAAAAGTGAAACTGAAGACCATATTGCAGTCTGTCTGCTGATCTATAATTGTTAGGTACTTAATGAACGCTTAAGTTAATACCCATTTAAAATACAGATAAAGGAACATGTTGGAAAAAATATTCTGTTAATAGCATGTCATCTATATTTAATACTGTTCTCCCATATTAGTTTCCTTTATGAAGTATATTTGTGTTCACACAAGTTAGTAAGTCTAATAGAATATGTAAATTAGGTGAGGATATTCCTTTTTTAATCACATTTTGAAAGAATACCAAATATACAGAACTCAATCAAAATACTCCATTGACCTTTCCTTAAGAATGCCAATTAAAGAGATATATTCTGTTCTTGTCTTCCCGCTTTCAAAAGAAAAGGGTAACATATGCTGTCTGTCAAGGGATGAAACAGGAGGACTGATAGTCCAATTTCCACCCTCGTACAGAAATCTAAGCAGAATCTCTCAAGCTTTAGACAACTCTGGTATGCCAGGAGAAGTTTAACACAGGCTTGCTTAAGCAAATATTTCCTTGAGTGTAAGGAATAACCATCCCTAAAACGTTTCAATACAAGGATAGCTTTGCTGGGTAGGTGCTTATGTGCCTTCTGTCCTTATACTGTTTCTTACCTAAAGCATTCACTATTACTGCTCACAAAACCTCTTTTGAGAGAAAGGATGGGAAATGTTGAGACACTGTAAAGGGAGTTTACAGGTCAGGGAGTTCTGATGAATTATCTCTTAGTTCATTATCAGGTAGACAGTCACTCTGGTTTTGATGCAGAGAAAGTAGATGCAGGGTAGGTTACTTTATTGTTTTTGTACTCTGAGGAAGACTGGCCTTCCAGGTCTCAGTAAAGGTTTTGGAGATTGAATATGTTTGTAACCTCTCCACAGTTGTCATCATCTATACCGTAGGGCTGCTGTTGTCCAGCTTTTGCTGGCACTAGTACAGAAGAGGTAGACATTATTGCTTTGTTTGACGGTGTAAAACTCTGTTTTTAATGTTAAATCTGCAGTAAAGCTTTAAAACTAGTTGAAGCCTAAGTTTTCTGGCCTACATATGCCATGACATGAAAACTGACACTCAGCCTTTTAGGGAGCAATATTATGAAAAGGTTTTCTAGAAGAAGTTGTGGTCGAGTTCAGTGTTACCTGTGAAATACAGGTGTCGGTGGGCAGGCTGATGGAGCAAATTTCTTAAATTTGGCATTGCTCACTGTCCCAGCTAAGTGAGGTTGTTCTTCCTTTCTGTTCCCATGACGCCTCCCGGTCGTGGAGCTGGTGTCACTACAAAGAATACTAATTTGGCTTCTATGTTTCATTATGCTATGTTGCCTCACTCTTTCCTACTTTCTGCGTAACAGCAGGATATAACTGGTTATCTAGCTCATGGTTCTCTAGGTGTCAGGAATGAACAGGGAGAACTGTCATGAAACATGCTGAAATAATGGCCTGCTTCACAGAAAACTGTCACTCAAAGGAAAGACTTGGGAAACCCCTTCCACTTTGGGACTGTGAATACCTCAGTCTGATATTTGATCCCTACTAGGGCATGAGGCTGGTGGGAAGTTTGGACTTAGGAAAATGTTTACCAGGGGTCATGACAATTCCTGTCTTATTGCTTGTCCCTGATAATGATTTCCTTTGTCCTGTATGCAGAGTAAAGAACACATTGTGAAAATATATAGTACTTCCCTGGATTCTCCTTCCAAATGAATCACTATATGGCTTCCAAGACACGGTATTTGAGTACAAGAGATTTGTGTTTGTAAAACTTAAATTAATCATATCCATTTCAAATTTAGTAACTTTTAATTCTAATCTAGGATACACTCTAGCATCTTGTAGTCTAACCAAAACCAGGAAAATAAGAAATATTTCATTTTTTAATGAAAATATGAAATACAAGACATATTATTGACAAACATGCTAAATAACCCTTCCAGAGTAGGAAATTGTTTAGTTCAATCTTAATAGGTGACTTTACCAAAGTGCCTCCAGACTATCCTGTTCTCCACAGCTGCCCCTTTCCTTGAAGGCATTCCTTCCTATTATCCTCAGTTCCGTAGGTATGATGTCCATATTGGACTTGGATGTCCTGAACATAGAGGAGATGAGCAATCTCTGCTTGCTACTTTTCCAGGGTTACATCCTTAAATGTATGGTAAGTCTCCTTTCCATAGGAGAAGCTGGATGGGTCATTGCTTGTTAATGAACAGTTGCAGAATGCAGAGGCTAGCTCATTTGATGTATCTCTGGAGGTGGGTTGAACTACCTGTTTACTAAATGCGTTTTTCTTATCTTTAAGAGTTCATGCAATGCATCATCAGACTTTGTATCTTACACACCATGGGCAGTCAAGATGAATCGAAATACCTGGATCAATAGATGTTGCATGTTGGTATTTGTATAGTGCAGTTGTAGTTACAGGACAGGTTTTGCAGTGCATGAAGAATCCCTTGGTTTTACTGTTACATTATCTTGGCAATGTCATGCTTTCTGGACAGCCTTCCTTGCCTTCGTCTGTCTATAGAAGCTGGAGGCCAGCATATGGCACTGTCGGGGAGAAGTTTCTTCCTTCCACCAATCAGGAAGTGTTTTGGGAAGCTTCTTGTCCTTATTCTCTTTTTCTGTATGCTCCATATAGAAAAACAAAGCTGCTTTTGACTTTCTGTTTATCATGTAGGTCAATAGACAGATATATGAACATGTCTTCTATCTATCTTACTGTGCTTTTCAAAACCAGTTGCTCTTTCTTTAATGGCACACATTTGAATATAGTTTGAACTTCCAATTTTTACTTTTCAGAGGCTTCTCTGCATTGTTGGTTTACAGTATTGATTTGTACTGAGGTTTGCTTTGAATTTCAATATGTACGAACTCTGAACATGAGGGATCTGCCTTAATGATTCCTAAATTGTTCAGCAAATTTCTTGTTTCCATCAACTGGGGATAAGCCAGCAGAGAACAGGAAGTGGTACATTAGAAATGGAATTTAAGATGACTTAAGATGTCAATACAGTTATTCTGCATAACTAAAGAATCTGGAGCTTCTGTAGGTAAGCATTTCACGTAAGATATTTTGGCTTACTGTCCAGGTATCCTACACGAACAATGCTGACTAGTTCAAAACTAGCACTTCTGTTTTGATTTCAGTTTGAAACCACAACTTACAACAAGGTTTATTGCTTTTGAGTATCTGGGAAAAGAATTCTGTTTCATCAGTTTTAATATACTCTAGGGCTCTTAAATTCAGATTTTTCTTTTAATATTGGTACTTTTGACTGTATGTTTAATAAAATCATGTCAGCTCACTTCCAGAAGCCAATCTGACCTCTGTATGTAAAAAGACTTTTGTAACACCTTTAAAGTTAAGAAAAGAAAATACAGATTCTGCATCATGCCTATGAAATACAGATGCGTATTGGGAAGCTAGATACTTCCACGTAATTCACGCATTGTTCAGAACCAGAAAAGCTGCTTCTTAATAAAAAATAAAAAGCTTGCCTTCTTTAAAATGAAGAGGTTTGGAGTCTTCCTTAACTTTTGTGACTTTTGAGCTGAAATAAAATGCCAGGTTTCTGCTAAAAGGATGTTCCAGTAAGCTAGTACAATCAATGACACCAAATTAAAGCAGAACAAATAACGAATATCAAAAGGCCTTAAACTAGCATGTAAAGATTCTGAACTACCTTAGGATGTTCTGGATGCTAGAATTTGGAGCAAGAAAGTGAGTATAATTTTTGTTCCAAGAAAAAGTGACTCTCTTCAAGTGAGGTAAAATAAACAGGTCATAAGCTTTTACTTCTTTACTCTTTAGTCTCCTGAACTAACAAACATTAATCCAACTATGTACCTCAGTAAAGTAAGCTAGTTATGGTTAACCGTATGTAGGAATAACATGAATATCATATTGAGACATAGGATGAACGATAAGTTTCCTTCTTAGCAGCGTTTTGCTCTGTCAATAGGAGAGAAGAATTTGCACTACAATTTATTGTACTTGTTACCTTTTAAGAATATGTTTCAATTTATATATGCAATTCTCTGGAAGGTGTTAGCTAAAAAAAAAAAAAAAGTTATTTCATTTGCATTAAACACAGTGTGGATAATGTTTTTTGTGATTAGATGCTCAAGATCTATGCTGTTATAGGAATTTCTAAAAGTAGTGTGATAGAATGTGTGTTACTTGAAAGGTATCACTTTCCTCTCACCACATACACCAAGGATAAAAACTCTTTTTTTCAAGAGTTTCATTTTAGCAAGTGGAAATGTTTCAGAAGGGAGATGGAAGGGGGAGATTGTAAATTGAAGGTTATTTAACTGATACCGTAGACCTTATTCAGCAAAAACCCCTCTTGCTGAACTGCTGAACTCTGTCTTACACTTACTGCTGTTTGGTTCAGGGCCGTTGACTTAGAATGGTAGAGATGATATTTAGGAGCCTGAGAGCACCTCTCTCTGGAAAGGTTAAATCACACCTGGTATATGTTTTGCTGTTATTCAACAGACAAGTTAACAAAGATTTTAACAAAAAAAAGCTTGAGGTTCTTCTGACAGTTTTTCAGTATAGAGATGAATTCAGGGACTTAAAGAAGACACAGTTTGACATGTGGGAGATATCTTCACACTTCATGTGGAATTAAAAGACTCTGAGAAAGAACTGCAGAATGTGAAATGGGATTTAGTGGAAGAAATTACTTTTTTTTACTACTTATCCCTGGCTCCAGGGAATTCCATTCCCTAAATAAACCAAGACATAAAAATATATCAAATATATATATATCCAATATATTGAATATAATTGTGTTCAATTCAGTGTTTTTGTTTGCCCTTTGGAACTGGTCAGCTCTGTTTGCATGGATGTAGGCATATGTGTCCTTGATTTCATATGACATATTTGATACCCTATTTCTCATTGTTACTGGCCAAGTAAAGTTACCTGGATGAGAGTAACTTGTAGAAAAAACTTCACTCAACAGGAGTATGAGCATGCATTTTTTCTTCCTATATACTTCGCACTGCTCCACTTATTTGACTATTGGAATGTGTAGGATGATTGAAAATTATTTTTAAAAAATTTAAAAAATATGTTTTAAATAAAATTCTACATTTTTTTCAGAATGTTATGAAAATGTTACTGTGAGAAATGACAGCTATACATAATCCTTTGAATTGCTCTAAAGTGTGACTTAGGGAATTTCTTGCTTCATCTTCTAAAGTCTGTTTTAATTCCATGTCCCATGAATGAGAGTTGGCTTTCATTCTAGACATTCAATGTTCTACACAGTTTCTGTAAAATACTTATAGAAATAGTTTTTATGGCTTTCAAATTAATGCAAATGTATCATAATGATTAATTTCTTTAGTATTTATATATTAATTGTTTGACCAACACTTTTAAGTCTTGCCAAAACTTGAAAGAGTCTTTTACTATTCTGACTGAATAGCTAAGTATAAAGATAGCTATGTAGTTTTGTTGACTTTTCTTAGCATGTCTATAGAACACTTGCTAAGCTTTGGTAACATGATAGGTTTCAGAGTCCTTTGCCACTAATTTTTGAAATAATTCTTCAGATATCTTTGCATCTATATTGATTTTCATATGGATTCCTAAGCTAGAATCATTATGATTAAAGTTGGTCTTTATGTAGAATTATCTTTAGGACTTTTTTATATTTGGATTGTTTCACTTAAAGTACTTTTTACCAAAACATTCATTGTTTTATTAAATAGTTACTAAGGTTGAGGTGGATGTATTTAAGCAGCTAATTGTCTATATTTTTTTGATCCTTGCTTTAAGGATTTGCTTTCCTAGCTTTTATTTCTTGCTCTTTGATCTTAGGTACATCTAGGCAACATAACACTTCACACAGATACTTCAGATACTCTTTGAATGAACAATCTAGAACACCACAAACAGCATTTCTTTTTTAATGTGGGACTAATGGACAGCTACACTTCAAAAACAAAAGTAGTATAGTGCTTTATTCTGCTTTCATGTAAGAGCCAAAAGAGACAGGGTCTGGTTTTGGCATAGGTGATGGATGCTTATTAAATTTAAAGGTAACACTATAGGAAGGGAGTGCCAGCACAGTAGAACTCAAAGTGGTGTTGACAAACTGAAAAGTGTGGGGGGAAGCGGTGTGCTGTCTCAGGAAGGGGACTACCAAAGCAGAGATAATCAGACATCCAAATACAGGATGCAGAACAACTGCTCAGGTTTGTAAAGAAGGTCTGTAGACTTGCTTGAGTCAGGAATTGAATATGAGGAATGCAATGCTGCAGCAAAATGCAAGAATCCAGCAGTATACTAGGATCCTTATAAAAGGGGATTCGGACTACAGAATTCGTGAAGTAATCCTTGCCTCTCCTCCGGCGAACATTGTTTGGGGTATTGCACATAATAAAGTATGCACATACATTGAAACGAGTCCAGAGAATTAGCAGGGACAGTTAATATTCTAAATTCATGATTTATGAGGAAATTGGGCTTATCTGACTTGGAGAAACAAAGACTGAGATTGTCCTCATACACAAAAAAGGCTGATCCTAAGAAGAAGGCAACAGTGTATTCTGTGGCTGAGATAAGAAGTGATGTCTTGACTTAAGCATCCTTATGGCAATTTGAGATACTAGGAAAATATTTTAATAATAACTTTAAGCAAAAATAATGCTTATAATATGCCTGGGGAACCTGTGGACCCTGTGTTGGAGGATGGGGTTTTCTAGGAACACTGTAAGTGTAAATCTATTGAGGAGAAAGTCAAGGTTATCCCAATCTCATTTCCAGTTTATTAAGTTCTTCTTTGATTAACTCCTGTTTTCATTAGTTGCTTGACCACAGTACTACAAAGAACACTTTCATATGTGTTATACTTTGTGACTGTTCTGAATTTTCTCCATTCAAAAAAAAAAAATCTTTTACATTGTGAATGCTAGAGCTGGGAGTGTAATTGCAGTGCAACAGTGTAAAACATATGGGTAGTATATCCTGCAAATTTTTTTTCCTGAGAAAGATATATATATATCAGGAAAATATATACTATCTGGGTATAATGTTCAGCTGACCGCCTTTAAGCCGTTTCTCCAGAGATCGTTCCTTCCAGTTAAGTCAACCATTTTGTGCATGGATTGTGTTTTTAGTTCTGGTTCTGTTGAATCAGAGTTTGGTACCATGTGGATAGAGAGAGATTCAGATCTGTCACCTGTCCTACTTCATTACTACAGTCACTATGGTTATGGTCCTTTCATTAAAGAAAAGTTTTGTGTAGTACAGTGCCAAGTAACAGACCCTAGAGAAACTAATGAAATTACTTTTTTTTTTTTTTTTTTAATGTGCAGTTGCATTTTTAAGAATCATGAACTAGCTGGTTTAGTCTTTATAATATAATGTGATAACTTTATATCACTCAGAACACTAAATTGACATGTCATGCAGTACCAAGTCAAAATGCTTTATAGAAACCTATTGCATTAGCACTGTTATCTTATCTGCTAAGCTTATATTCCCATCAGAAAAAAAAAAAAAAATCTACTTAATTTGACAAGGTCTGCTTTACCCCAAACCTATGCTGATTGGCATTATTTATATTACAGTCATCTAAGTCTGAGTCAAACTCTCACTAGCCATCCTGTTATTTTGAGATTTATGTCGCCCTGTAATTACCTTGCTCATCCTATTCGTCCTTTTAATTATTGACACTTTAGTAAGGTTTTCCCTCCTCTATTAATTTTTGACTTTTGTGAACATCTAAAGGCTTGCTGAGAGTAATATTAATAAGCCAGATTGTTGAGGAAAAAAAAGCTGGATAACTTATCTTAAAAACTTTTTACATAGTAGGTTTTTTAGAATATCTGCTGTACAATTTTAACTTATTTCTAATATGTTCCTCAATTTCTGCAAGATGGAAAACAGTTCATTATTGTATGTGTACATAATTGAAAATGCAAAATACATCTGTTTAGATTTATTTTGTTGTACATAAAGTGGCCAATACCAGTCATGGGATATAGAAAGAGCGAAAAAATGTGTTCCAAAACTATACCTATTAATTCTACTTCACTTCTAAGCAGGGATGAGACTTTTAGACAGTGTAGATTTTTTTTTTTYCCTTCTGTCTATGGTGGTTAATCACTCTGCACTTTGTACCATTTCAGGCTCCTCATTGCACTCATGTTATTTAAAAGGGCTATTTTTTCAAGTTGGAAACAGTTACAGTGTTTAAGGGTTACAGTGGTTAAGATTGGATGAAGTTTGCATGCGACAGGCAGAACCTGTCAGTATCTGACTTTCTAATGCAGATATATTACCCTATTTTCTTTTGTGTGTGAAGTCTCCAAATAGACAGGGTGGTGCTTCTCCTCCAGCAGGGTTCTCTACAAAACCTCCCAGCAGGAAAGAGCTTTCAGATCTTTTTTTTTTTTTCACTTTTGCAGAAACACAAGGATGTTTACATGGGGCATGTGTGGGATAACAAATAAAGAAAGAAGTGGGATCATCAAAATCAGGAGGAAACGTGTTTAGGTGGCTTCAGATCTACTATCTCAACATCCCTTCAGACTGGAAAACACTTCGTTAGCTAAGAAATTTTGTTGTGTATCTTTAGATAATTCATTTCACCTTACCCATGCCACATTTATATCCTCGAGTGACCTACTAAAGACTTCCGTGGTTCTGTGGTTATAGATAGAGACTGGCACGGAGGCTGGAGCCTGAGCAGGACAGGAGGAGGAAGGCAGATGTTACCATGCTTCTGACACCTGCCTTTCATGTGCTCTGAGAGATGAGCTCGGCAAAGAAGGCTGGTTTGGTATCTACTCTGGAAGAGGTACTAGGTGAGGATGGAGACAAGCCCCACAAAACCTTGGTTAGGCTAGAGGGAAAATAATCTTTCTAAACTGTTGGAGGTGGTAAGAACAAAAAATCCATCCATTTTAACTTCAAAACCAGCATAAAACTAGCAGTCTAGGATGTTTTTGAAACTTTTGAGAAATTCATCAGGATATTTTTAACAAACTCCAATTTTGAGTGTAAATCAAAGATAGATGAAGCCACTGAAACCTTTGATACATTTTTAGGGAGTTTTGGGGAATTTTTCTTGAGGGAGAGGTAAACATTTGTTGTGGGAAGGAAAAACAATTTCAGGTTGGTGAATTTCAATCTATTTGATTTATTGCCAATTAATGAACTTTGATTACTGCTTCTGGTATTGGAAAATAAAAGCAAGCAAACAAATAAGCACACTTACGGAAACACCGCAGCTTCCCTCTGGACAGCTCCCCTGCACCCTCTTAGTCCCCCCTTCCCCTCAACACAGGTTACACTTGGTCCCTTTGGGGAGGGAATGGGAGGCGCAGGAGGTTGAGCTCAGCCGCGGGGGTTCCTACTCAGTGGTTCAGGTGTGGTCTCCTCCACTGGCCGCAGTCATACCTCCTTCTTGGTTGCCTCTTGGTCCCTGCTTGGGCAGCTATTTGCTCCTTCCCTGCTCTTGCCCTGCTCTGGGTGGCTATTTTTGCTCCAGCATTTCTCCTGCTCTACTATCCCTCCTTCCCTCAACTATTTCTTGTTTCTCCCTTGCTCCCGCTCGGGTGTCACTCCTAACCTGGCACTATGGCTCAKGCCTCCTTCCTTCCTCAGTGTCCCTCCTGCTCTGGTGTCTCCCTTGTGTCTCCTCCTGTATGTCCTCCTGCTCTCACATTGTTTCTTCTCTCTCTTCCAACTCTGGTGTTGTTTTTCTCTGCATTTGTCACCCTTTCTTAAATAAGTTTCTACAGAGGCTCCAGAAACTCATCTGCCTGAGTCGGCTTTGGTGCATGGTGGGTCTGTTTTGCCTGTGACGGAGCCAGCTGGAACTGCTGTGTCTGGCACAGGGCTGTCCCTGACCGCCTTCTGCAGAGGCCACCCCTACAGCACCCCACTACCAACACCTTGACAGCTAGCCCATTGCAATATTATCTCAGTATTGGATGCTTGTAATATGGTGTTAATTCCTTTGTAAAATGATTTGTGGTGGCTTGCAAGGTTGTAGGTAGAAGCAAGAATTTCTCCCTTCTCTACATGCTGCTTCTCTGCTCCTCCTCTTGTGTCTGTTGTGGGAGGGCGTGAGTTTTTTGTTGCCGGGTTTCTTGGATTGTTTGGGTTTTTTTCAAGTGGCTTGCATTGGGGATTTATATCAGGAAGATTTCTGAGGTGGGAGCAACAGGGAACTGGGACCCTCCTCCCTGCTGCTTTGTAGCCTCAGATCCCATGCCTGGCACCAGTGCCTGCCCCTGCTATCCCCCCGTGGGCACTCACAGACTGTGGGCACTGCACCAGTGCAGGTGTACTCAGAGAGAGGCACGGAAAGGTGGGAGCTGGAAGAGGCCGCAGGAAGGGAAAGCAAAATTGGGTGGTGCAGAGTAAGGAAGACTTAAACAACGTGAATTAAATGCCATAGGTATAGGTACGCATAGTAAAAAAATGTTTATATGCCTATTGTGTTTTCTGTGATACTATTATCTGGGCTTGGTGTCTAGTTATTTTGGTATTTTGTGTCTTTAGTGTTTAATACTGTTGTATTGGACTGAATAATTATGTGTATATATATGTGTGTGTATGTACCCTAAACAGATCTTTGCCTGAAAAACTAGAACATAAAATATCTAATATTTATGGTTTGATAAAAAGTTGCAACTTATACTCGAGTTTCTCTGCTCTTCTTTAAACAAATCTGGCTAATGATTTAAAAATTAAAACAGCCCCTTCCTGCCCCAACCTTTCTATGACGGCCTATTTAAATGTTTTGCAGAGTAAGTAGTTTAAAAATATAGGTAAGAAATTAACAATTCAAACAGAAACATACAAGTTCAGTTGTGTTTTTTTAACACATTACAGAGGAATAGTTGTAACAGAGGTTTTAAATCTGAAGTGAGTTCTACTGAAACTCTTTGCACACTACATACTACATTTCTGTCATCAACTGGATTTTTATTTATGAAGTTCTGAACTTTTCTGTTTACCTTCTAAGATTGTTGGTGCAACATAATCTGTTTATAGGCCAAGATGCTAGAGTCAAAAGATGAATAGAGTCTTACTTTATTACTCCATAATTATTTTTTGTTTGTTTCAGTAGAACTAACCATATGAACAGAGCAACAAATGACCATTCTAAGTAAATAAATTCACTTGTATGCTTTTGGTTCTGAAGTGGTACAATAGACAGTCATGTTTGTGAAAGTGGAGGAAAGTAAAATAGCACAAAATGTTCCTTTGTACTTTATTTCTTAATGTAATTTTTAAATGAATTGCTGAAAAAAAATGGAAAACTAATGACGTATTTCATGCTTGACAGGTAAAAGACCTAAGTTTAGTTAAATTCAGCCAGAATATTATAAACATTCACTTATGAACAAATAGGACATGCAGGAATGGAAAATCTATTTATTTTATAATGGGGAAATAGCAAAACCATCAGGTGACTAGGAGTATCTGGTAGCTCAGATGTAACTGATGACTGAAAATTATTAATGAAGAAAAATAAAGTAGACTCATATTTAAGCACCGGAAACTAATTCCAAGATTACATTAATTCAAACTAGAGAAGGAAATCTAACATGACCTGAATGTGAGTAAATTATCTGTCATAGCTTAAATTCTGAATAACGTAAAAGTTATTGAGAATTACGTGCTCAGCTGTTAAACAAAAAAGAGAAAGGGCAAGGATGAACAAGGCATTTGGAGATTTGCAAGGTGATTTGGGGCAACTGAAAAATAAGTTGATTTCTTAAAAGATAAAATCCTTTATAAAAAATAAACCAAAGGGCTCTGATTATTATCTGCATACATACAACTCCAATTCTGATAAGGGAAATAACTGTAGTCATGGACAGCTCATAAGACTTAAACTTGTGCTTTAAATCAAGCTTATTCATATTAAACTGAAGAGGCATACAGGCTGGTGCTAATGTAATCAAGATCATAGAATAAAATATGTTGGTTTGGGATAGAGTATTAAGAGAGAGGAAAACAGAATATGATACTAAAAAACTACTCAAGCACACTATTCAGGTAATCTTGTGAAACCTGATTAAATTGTAACATAATCCATTTTTTCTCATTACCAGGGATGTCTATTTTCTGCTTGCATATAAGAACTATTTATTAGAGACTTGTACTTTGATTTACTAAATTATAAGTAATGGTATTGTTTTATTATTTTCATAATTATGAATGATTGGTTTTGACCAAAATATAGTTATGATGCTGCTGAATTCTAGTTCTGCTACAGTTTAGGAGGGGTCCTGTTCCTTTTCCATAACGGCATGAAGCTAGTGTAATGCTATGAAAGTAAGTTTAATTCTTCATCTGTATGGTTGAGGAACTTACGGATGTTCAGACATAATATCCTGCATCCCTTAATTTTTGAAATTTTTGCTGAATTTGAATCATTTGGGATAGTTGTTGCAAATACAAGYGTAAGATTGTGTAGGTATATTGTAATGCTAATGGAATCCTGACCTAGTGAAGTTGCATTTCTGTGTTAATAGAGTTATTATGAAATTTAGACTGGACCCTCACTTTTTAAAAAATTGGTTTTGCTGCTGTGCAGTAATGAGTCTGTCACCAAGACTGTTCATTATTTCTGAAGTGTTAGAAAAAGTGAGTTAAAGTTGTCAGTCCTTTGTGTTGTATTAACCATACAGAAGGATCTTCCAGTAATTGTATGCTGTCTATGTCCTCATTCAAAACGCATATGGTTTACTTTTGAAAAAAATGATGTTTGCAATGGCAGCATCACCTACAGGGAAGAGAACGGGTCTTTTGAAGAACATTTTCAAAAGGGACCAACAATTGCTTATGTAAACAGACATACACCCTTCTTTTCCCTAAAAACTGCAGTTCTTACTATAAAGTAAGAACTGAATGATGTGAAGAATAATGTAAAGAATAAGTTCTCACTATAATGTAAGCTGTCATGGCAGCTGAAAATTACTCAGGATATCAGTCGCATGACTGTAAGAGCAATATACATCTGCCAATAAAAGGTGATAGTTATAACCTTCTCTGTAACTTCATGCTGATTTGAGCTCAGCACAAGCCTTGAGAAGGGCAGGATTTGCTCTTGGCTTAGAGCTGTCAAGAAGGTTGCAGCCTGATAATGCATTTGAAGTAGCAGTCAATTACTTGAGCTGGGATCTTTTACTATTCATGCTGTCACATCTGTTGGAAGTAAGACTGCCCAGGATGAAATTGGTGAAAAACTTATTTTAGGTTGAGGAAGATAATCAAGAACTGAAGAATGAGAATAAGGAAATACGAAAAATCTAGATCAGCAAAAAAGAATAAAAAGCCCATTATGATCCATACTAAGATGCCTAGAATTGGATCTACATCCTTTCTGTACACTAGCGGATGACAGATCAAGTACCTTAACAAAAATGTGCAATGAGCAGAAACTACAATGCTTTCTTAATCTCATCCTGCCAGCAGGCAGGAAGCTTTCACTTCATTCTCAGGCTATGAATCCGGAGTGTATTTGATAGTAGCAGAGAGCAGTCATATCAGATAGTAGTGACACTTCTATTGAAGGGCAAATTTGGAAAGAATAGCATAACATAATTTGACAGTGCCCTAGCATGAACTGTGCAAATGCCAGCTAGTGACTCTGTACTGGCAGGAGAACTTAATGCCCTATTTCTTTCTTTTACAAACTGTTATCTGAGATGCAGACCACTTCAGGATAAGGTGAAAAAGAAGTTTACCAGTAACAACGTTACTTAGTGTGCTGTGGATGTCTCACTTGTTTGCATCTACATCGGTAGCTGCTTTCTGATTATTGTAACAGTTTTCAATTGATGATGGTTTCTGTTTTATTATGCTTCATATGATCTGTAATAAAAGAACAAACTGAAGTCTAAAATATGTATGGTTGTTCAGAGACTAAGAAGGAACCGGCTGTTGGGAAGTTCTGCCTTAGTGACAGCAGATCAGCTATCAGAAAGGGTTGGCTACTTTTTCTACTACAGTTGTCTAGGGACGTGTAGGGATTTCCCACTCAGCAATGGTAAAATGGCAGTCAATCCCCACCCACACTTTTTTTTTTTTTGTTAATCATAACCTATTGTGGAATCTTGGTATGTATAAAATGCTGTTGTTCTAATCTACCACTCTTTGCAACCATTTTGCACATTTAATAGTACCATGCATGTTTAGCAGAACTTGGTGGGTTACAAATTAGAACAAAAACATGTGTTTATAAATTAGCCAGTTTACATAATGTGGAATCTGTGCTTACTGTGGTAGGATGAACTATGGCTGCTAGTATATCAGTGTCCAGGTGTCCCACTCTCAAAAGTTTTACAACAAATTTGAACCTGCTGAGCAGATCTGTATGGAATCATTGTTTTAGCATCTTTTTAAATTTGTTATGGTTAAGGTTAGGTGAACTCAGTGCACCTAGGGTGAGTTTCCCTCCCCAGTCAGCTAGATACAAAGCTGGTGTACTCGAGGACCACGGGATCCCAGTCCAGTGGATGTGAAGCTGCTGGAGGTCCCTACCCCTGGGTCCAGCCAGTAGTGAGTCTGGGTGCATATTCCCAGTAGGCACATACATACTATACAGATTCGGTTGACCACTAACATATCAAGACAGAATAACGATTTTACAGGCATCACATACACATGAATGGTACTCACATAAACATGAAAAAAACAAAAGGTCTGATCCTGTTTTGCTCACCATTAATCTTGTTAGTAGATCTGTACTGAAATGTACCCACAGTCTCTTATGTGATTCTCCTCAGGCACCGAGCCCCTAGACCCCTAGTCTCCTCAGTATACAGTCCTCAGACCTCTTGTTCTACGCTCTGSCTAGTCCAGCTTGAAGTTTGCTCATGTCTTGCACCCAAACCCTCATGGGTCTCTCTGGCAGCTGACCCAGACCTATTCTCTGGTTTGCAGGCTAGGCCACTTTGAAGTTCACCACTGTCTTGCACATTTACACACAGAATTGAGACCACAATCAGGAAAATCATAACAAATTGTACAATGCCAATTGTATGACATTCAACAAGGCTAAGTGTCRGGTCCTGCACTTGGGTCACAACAACCCCATGCAATGCTATAGGCTTGGGGAAGAGCGGCTGGAAAGCTGCCCAGCAGAAAAGGACCTGGGGGTGTTGGTCGACAGCCAGCTGAATATGAGCCAGCAGTGTGCCCAGGTGGCCAAGAAGGTCAATAGCATCCTGACTTGTATCAGAAATAGTGTGGCCAGCAGGACCAGGGAAAGGATTGTCCCCCTGTACTCGGCCCTGGTGAGGCCACACCTCCAATACTGTGTTCCGTTTTGGGCCCCTCACTACAAGAAGGACATTGAGGTGCTGGCGCGTGTCCAGAGAAGGGCAATGAAGCTGGTGAAGGGTCTGGAGAACAAGTCCTATGAGGAGCGGCTGAGGGAACTGGGACTGTTTAGCCTGGAGAAGAGGAGGCTGAGGGGAGAGCTTATCACTCTCTACAACTACCTGACAGGAGGTTGTAGCGAGGTGGGGGTCAGTCTCTTTTCCCAAGTAACAAGTGATAAGATGAGAGGAAACAGCCTCAAATTGCACCAGGGGAGGTTTAGATTGGATATTAGGCAAAAATTTTTCACTGAAAGCATTGTCAAGCATTGGACCAGGCTGCCCAGGGAAGTGGTTGAGTCACCATCCCTGGAAGTATTTAAAAGACGTGTAGATGTGGCACTTAGGGACATGGTTTAGTGGTGGACTTGGCAATGGTTGGACTCAATGATCTTAAGGGTCTTTTGCAACCTAAATGATTCTATGATTCTATGAAATAGTCTAATAAGAGGATAGAACAGGCTGTGTTGGTCAGGCACAGATATCAGTCAGACAAGCAATACTGACCAGCATCTTGATTATGGGTGACTGGCACCTTTTAAGCCCCTTTATCTCCATTTTCCTGTGCTTGCTCTTCCCCCTTCCACTTTGACTCTTTTCTCTTCCCCAAAAATGCCCTACCCCAATAACTTTTTTTCCCATTGGCCCCAGTTTTACTACATCGCTACCTAAAAATGGCACGACTGATGTGGTTACTGGGATGTTGTTGGCCTAGCAAAGCTCTGCTCCTGAGAAAGACCCCAACACTCTCCCCATTTATCTGTGAAGTCTGGCCATTTCTCCCCCAGCTTAATGTTATGTGAAATCTGGGCATTCCTCCTAGCACTCTCATGGCTTTTGTCACCTTCTTGCTGTGCTACTTTTTAATATTCACCAACTTCTCATGTCATGTCCAGTAGTTTCCCATGTTCTGTTCAGTTAGCTAAACCTCAGTGCAGAGCATAGTCATCTACTTGCACACTTCAACAGGTGCTGCAGTTCTAAAGGCAGATTTACTGCCTTGCTACGTATTGCCACGGGTGGTACAGTTTACCTACCTACATAACATACAAGTTTTTGCATGCTTATCTATATGAAGAATTGGCTCTGTTGTTAACTTCAATGAGAAAATCCCTTCCAGAGGAAAAACTGAATTTTGCTGCTTTTACTATTGTTTTCTTCTCTTTCCCCTCTCTCCTTTCTCATGTGTACTTAGATGCTACCTGGACACTGTAGTCAGTGTTGTGATGGTTCAC
Source organism: Phoebastria nigripes (assembly GCA_035582835.1). Lineage (NCBI taxonomy): Eukaryota > Metazoa > Chordata > Aves > Procellariiformes > Diomedeidae > Phoebastria > Phoebastria nigripes. The sequence continues at coordinate 546,530 of JAYKAV010002997.1, forward strand.
GCTAGTAACGTGTAAATGATGGTTTATCATGTTTAGAATGCTTGGCAAACCCAAAGAGGGGAAATGATAATTTTACTTTTATTAGCTGGTTTGGAATGCTGCTGTTCCCCCACTGAGAAATGCCAAGATGTTTCAGTAGACTTATTTGGGAAATGAATAGTCTGAAACCATATTTGCAACCCTTACAAAGACTCCTAGCTGTAACCCTTTTTTTAACTTTTTTTTCCCTCCTGAGTGCAGACTTGCAAGGAGGTTCATGCAATTTGGGACTTCAGTAAGTTCTGTTAGGCTCATTATAACTACGCAGAACAGTGAGGCAGGTAAATGCTGGCCTCTTCTGTTCCTTGGGATGGGATGGTCCTTCACCTGGCAGCAACAGCCTTCCAGCTCTTGCTTCCCTGACCCCTGGTATTTTTCTCTTGAGTTAATATTGCTRATTTAACAATTATTTCATTTATATCTCTTGTTTCTACTTTCTTAACTGGCATAATTTTAATTTGCATTGTCTGTGTAAGTGACACTGCCTGTGTCATTTACAAACTAAATGAYGTTAGCTTTAGTTCAACAATTTTTTTTTATTGGTGAAACTGGGCTGAGTTCACACAGTTGAGCCTCATACAGCTGGGTCACATTCTGAAGGTGAAATCCAGCACTGGGTGGGATTTGTTCATTCCTCTGATTTATTAATGAATGTAGGGGTTGGTCCTTAGTAAAAGTAAAACTGCTTCAGATTTCCTGAAGAAAAAGAAATATAGCAGTATTTATGCACTTGATTAATAAATTCTAAAGAGTTGAAATTTCTCTTCTTTAGAACTAAGAAAAATGTGACTGTGTACTGCATGCAAAAAGTTCACTCACCTCTTGCTTGTAATTATTTCGTTTAAATTAAAATGTCAGTTCTTCGTGATTAAAAAGCTGCCTAGAGGGAGCATCTGAAATAAAACCCTGCCTTCTCTGCCTTCCTCATTTTCATGTTTAGCTTTTGCTTTAAGATTTAGGGTAAAACAATTAACCCCTAAACAAAAAACAGTGCTGAAAAGACAGTGATGTACATTCCCTGGCTTCTGTTTTCTCTGCTCAATTAGGTTTACACACTACCACTAGTGTAACCCTTCTGTATCCTCACTGCAGAGGTCTTAAGAGTAGAAGAGGTCTTCATAGGAGGCAAGGAGAGATCATCATCATTCTTGCACAGAAGTGTAAAAGTCATCAGTCTCTATGTGTTAGCAGTTCACAGTGAGCCTTGTAATACCATAATGAATGTATCTACAATTACATGATATTCATTTATATCATCATGTAACATGTTAGTATACTATACCTTCTTTTGAAAGGAAAGCTAACCCAAGTAGGCAAGTATTAAATTAACTGGATACTAAGACTCATCCATTCAAAAGACACTTAAAAACCACTTTGATTTGGTTTTTGACAAAAAGGATATATTTGGCTTTGCACTTGCTCTGTGATTAGGACACAGAATTATGTACAAAATAGTTCTTACTTTTTCTTCATGCTAGAGACTAATAGGAAATCTCACTATTCATTTATACACATTTCTTTTAATATATACTTGAAGCTTTCCAGACTTATGTATCCTGACTACTCAGAAATGCATTATCATGATCAGATGAAAGCTAATGTTATCTCAAATCCTATTTGTTCCAAAGACAGGTCTAAAAACCAGCCTTTGAAAATGTAGTCCTTCACCTGTACAATGTCATCAAAGCTATCACTAATTTGTTGGAGTCATAAACCTTAAGTGTAGGAGGAAGTCAGCAGTATTAATCTATAATATTTTTTTTGTCCAGTGTGCTTGCTACATCACATTTTTCATTCTTGAAAAAAAGGAAAGGATAATTGGAACATGATGGTTATTTTTATAGGCAATTAGTTTACACAGGGTAATGCTAGGGAAAGGTCACAGAGGAAAAATTATTAAAATACGCAGTCAAATCAACAGTATGTCTAATCTTTTAGCCAGAAATCTCTTCTACAGCCTAATACCAGCTCTGCTTTACACCATTGCTTGTTTGTAGGTTTGCAAGAGCTTTGAGTTCTATTGCTCACTAAATTTGGTTACCTAGATGATGATTTCTTTCAGTGGGGGAAATCGAGGTGATCTAGGGAGCTGGGACTAGTAACATGCTTTGCTTCCAATTGGACTTTTAAATTTTCATTCCCTGCAGTCCTTCTTACTCCATGTTGTTGGCTTTTGTCTCTCCACGGAGTGTGGAGGTCAAGGTAAACTTTTCCTCCTGTGTGAAGGTATTCAGGTCATTAACAAAGGTGACATCCATCATCCCAGAGGCTGAGAGGTCCATCCAAGCCCTCCAAGCCTCTAAGAAAATCTCTCTATTGGATGGAGACTATAGGTCTCCATCTCTCTTTCTGCTTGCCCTGTAGCTCAGCTGATCAAAATGAGGGCAACATTTTCAAGCTGTGCTGTAGAAAGTCTATTCTGAATTCTGTAACTGAAGAAGCCGAGCTCAGCAGGCTTGAGCAGAGAGGAGCAGAGATTAGTTGTGTTATGGGATGGCAGACTGCCTTCCTTCCCATCCATATTATTACAAACCCACCTTCAAATATGTGTTTGAAAAATCCTGTTGCTGCTGCATTCAAGGAAGTGACAACCTAGGTGCAGACAATAGAAAATGCTGTTCTTCAGTAAAAGTAAATAATTTCATAAAGCTGTAGATAAATGAATTAGGTAATAGAAGGCACAAAATTACTTTAAAAAACTTATTGGATATCCTTTATAGTATCAGTTCAGCATATAGTTTGTGATCTAACTAAGCAATTCTGAAGAAAATTCAAGTATTAGAGGCTTACGTTGCCCGTAGAAACAGGTAATAAATTTATCAACGTCCTTATTGCTCATAAACATCTGCTACTTAGCTGTAGTCAAAGCAAAGTTCTTGCAGCAGCAAAGGAAACAGCTGCTACAACAAATACAGTGTCGATGTTGCAATGAATTTTATTGACTCCTGTCCCTCATGCTAGATATAACTCTTCAAAAACCTACAATGTACATTTTCCTTTTCAATAATTTACATATTAGATTTGCTTGTCTATGTGAAACATATTGTAAATGCAAAGAAATCAATATATTGCCTGCCAGGAATTTAAAGTACATGTTTCTACAATGTCTTTGATGGGAAAACCTTTGTAAGAAGACATTGAAAACTTGAGCTGATTTGGGGAAGTAGAAATGTTTCTTATATCAGTGACCAAGGCAAATACTTTTTAATACTTACACTGCTCTTTTCTTGAAAATTTCCTGAATTGAGATTTTTGGTCTGTAAGGAAAAAAAAAAAAAGGGCAAAACTGTGTGAAATATTTGCTTCCATAAAGATTTTTTTTTTTTTTTTCCTGGAAGATGAAATGTGTTATTTATATATGAAAGTGCCAAGAAGGCACAGATGGGGAAATAAGTTATGAGCTGTTCTAAATCGTAGAATCATAGAATCATAGAATAGTTTGGGTTGGAAGAGACCTTAAAGATCATCTAGTTCCAACCCCCCTGCCATAGGCAGGGACACCTTCCACTACACCAGGTTGCTCAAAGCCCCATCCAACCTGGCCTTGAACACTTCCAGGGATGGGGCATCCATAACTTCTCTGGGCAAGCTGTTCCAGTGCCTCACTACTCTCATAGTGAAGAATTTCTTCCTTATATCTAATCTAAATTTACCTTCTTTCAGTTTAAAGCCATTACCCCTATATGCCCTTGTAAAAAGTCCCTCTCCAGATTTCTTGTAGGCTCCCTTTAGGGACTGGAAGGCTGCTCCCCAGAGCCTTCTCTTCTGCAGGCTGAACAAGCCCAACTCTCTCAGCCTGTCTTCATAGAATAGGGGCTCCAGCCCTCTGATCTTCTTTGTGGCCCTCCTCTGGACTCATTCCAACAGATCCTTCTTATGTTGGGGGCCCCAGATCTGAACGCAGTACTTCCAGTAGGGTCTCATGAGAGCGGAGTAGAGGGGGAGAATCACCTCCCTCGACATGCTTGTCATGCTTCTTTTGATGCAGCCCAGGATACGGGTTGCAAGAACAGATTGCTGGGTCATGTTGAGCTTCTTATCAACCAACACCTCCAAGTCTTTCTCCTCAGGGCTGCTTCAATCCATTCTCTGCCCAACCTGTATTTGTGCTTGGGATTGCCCTGACCCATGTGTAGGACCTTGCATTTGGCCTTGCTGAACTTCATAAGCTTCTCATGGGCCCACCTCTCAAGCCTGTCAAGGTCCCTCTGGATGGCATCCCTTCCCTCCAATGTGTTGACCACACCACACAGCTTGGTGTTGTCTGCAAACTTGCTGAGGGTGCACTCAATCCCACTGTCCATATTGCCAACAAAGATATTAAACAGCACCGGTCCCAATATTGACCCTTGAGGAATGCCACTCCTCACTGGTCTCCACTTGGACATTGAGCTTTAGCTTTCCTAACTTGATCTCTGGCTGCTCGGACAATTTCTCTGTATTCCTCCCAGGCTACTTGTCCTTGCTTCCACCCTCTGTAGGCTTCCTTTCTGTGTTTGAGTTTGTCCAGGAGCTCCTTGTTCAACCATGCAGGCCTCCTGGTGGTTTTGCCTGACTTCCTCCTTGTGGGGACGCGTCGCTCCTGAGCTTGGGGGAGGCGATCCTTGAATATTAACCAGCTTTCTTGGGCCCCTCTTCCCTCCAGGGCTTTATCCCATGGTACTCTACCAAGCAGATCCCTGAAGAAGCCAGTCTGCTCTCCTGAAGTCCAGGGTAGTGAGTTTGCTGCACACCCTCCTCGGTGCCCTAAGGATCTTGAACTCCATCATTTCATGGTCTCTGCAGCCAAGGCTGCCCTTGAGCTTCACATTCCCGACCAGCCCCTCCTTGTTGGTGAGCACAAGGTCCATCATCGCACATCTCTTTTGTTGGCTCCTTTATCACTTGGAGAAGAAAGTTATCATCGATGCATTCCAGGAACCTCCCGGATTGCTTATGTCCTGCCATGTTGCCCCTCCAACAGGTATCGGGGTGGTTGAAGTCCCCCATGAGGACCAGGGCTTGTGAACGTGAGGCTGCTCCTATCTGTCTATAGAGGGCCTCATCCTCTTGGTCTTCCTGGTCGGGTGGCCTGTAGGGTGACTGAAAAGGATCTGTCCTTTTCAGCATCTGTAACATCTATAACATATAACACATTTCCATGTTCCCTATAAAGAGAAAGCTGGGTGCAAAGTCAAAATCACAGAATCATTCAAGCTGGTGAGTACAGCATTATGCTGAATTCAGACCCTATTGTTTAGGATTTTGTCCAGTCAGGTATCTGATCATACATACTTGAAGAACTTAATTTTTTTTTTCCATTGTGTGGATCAAGGGAATTGGTAGACGACGAAAAAAACTGTCATTTACTACACTTAYTTATTTATTTATTTATCAATGTATTTTGAGGAAAAATCACTACCTCAGTAGATTACCATTTTGTAAGAGTGGAAAGAGGAATATTCCCATCCCAACTTTTTTTTTTGGCCTGTTCAGAGTGAAAATCATCCATTAGTCTCATTAAAAAGGAGATGATTCCTAACTGATACCTTCAAGCCAAACAAGAAGAATAAAATTTATCTTCAGGTCAGGTCAGGGAAGAGTTTGTGCTTTGTTGTATGATAGCTTTTTTCTAAATATTTCCTAAGAAGTTAGGGGACGAAAACTAATTTTAATGATCCTAACAAATTGTGAAATTAAATATTTGGGAAGTATGCACAAACATCTATAAGGAGGAGAAACTTGAGCTGGTCATGAACTTTGAGTCTGAGGAGGATGTCCTCTGTCTGGAACACAGAGATTTTCTGTTTTCAAATTATTCACTCACCAGAGTATAGAATCATAGCAACAAGAGCTGAAGGGAAACTRTTTAATCATCTTGCCTCTCTTCCCTCCAGAGGATAATTTTTCTGAATGTTTCTCGACCCTCCCCTCCTCCCCCCAACCTCTTTATTTGAAATTTAATTTTAATTGTCTAAAGCCTAGAAGGTGGAAATCAAGAGAAATAGTGGAACTTCTGTGACATCTTAATATCGTCCCATGAGTCCTAGTTAAAACAAACCCTACACTCAYAAAATTGCAGCCCACTACAGAGGGAGATAGAACTGCAGACCCAATTTTGCTCGTGTTTCTGAGTTCAGTTACTTGCTCTCATAGTGCTGAACTATGAATCACTGCTAGCCAAGGGCCAACGTGTTTGCTGTGAGAATTTCTACCTGATTAAGGTCAGCTTCACTTGATCCCACTTGGCTTCTGTGTGATCTAGCTGCTATTCAGCCTTAAGAACTGCAAAGCTCCATATRTACATAAAGGCTCAACTTCACTTATTTGAGGAAGTTCAATGCAAGAAAATAGGATGGCTTTACAGTTTTGATCCTGTGTATCAAATGTGCAGAGCTCTTTTGGATTTCAGGTTTGGATTTCAGCATCTAATGGTATACTGTATATTGTACAAGGGGATATAACACAGATTCCCCCTTGTCCAAGTGTGGGGTTACCTGGTGATGTGAAAATAAGGTAGAGGAGGGCACAAAAGAACAGTGAAGACATCACTTGCATCCTGCCTAACCACAATTAGGGGGTACTTGGGGAATATGATGTGGGGGGATACTTGGTTGTTATGTGAGGGAAAGCTCCAGTAATATGGTGCACAATGTCCTTCTTGTGAACAGCACAAAAGTTTGAATGTTTCCAATTCCTGCAAAAGAAAAATCAGGACTTTGTTGATGTGATGGGATTTGAAGCTGCTTGTTCCCAGATATCTCATACGACAAAAACCTCTTCAAAAGCCTGGGGAAGCAGGAGAACTTTGTCTCTATGACCTGGGCTTGTTGAAGGTCTGGGTAGTCACTGACTACATGTATTTTCTCTGTCAGTCATGAGGAAATTTGGAAGGAGTTGAGGTTTTCAGGGTACTATGTATAAATTATGTCTATAGCAGGAAAGCCTAAGTTTCTCAAGCAATTTTTATTTAGATTACTTTAAAAACATTTAGCTGCTATTAAAAATAAAATATCCTCAACCAAAATCAATCATGAAGAGGAAAATGAACCAACAAAATTATCCTCATCCCATGTGGATTAAAGGAACTGTCTGGAATGATCCTGCAAGATAAACCACAGCAATTTCAAATCCTTTTAGTGAGTTTCCTGCAATGCAGCATTTTGGCCTGGCATTCTAATTTATCTCTCATTTACTCTTTCCCATCTGAATTATCTTTGATACTGCCAGTGAATGCAGTTATCAACAATTAACCTTAACAAGGCCAGTGCCAATGTAATTTTATATGCAGCCAATTTACAGAATAAAATAGCCTATCTTTTTCATTGAGGATCTGAGGTGATGTGGAAAAGTCTTCAGACTTCACTGCTGTTTATATGTCTCTTCATTCTTAAATAAAGACAAGATCAGAACAAAACTGCAAAAAYATTTACTCCTTTAAGTCTAAAAATACTTATTGCTTGAGCATACATTCCTCTAAGACTGTTCCAGACTAACAAGGCAAGATCACTCTTGCTCTCCATCTCAGTATGTCCCTCTTGAAGCAGTAACAGAACTTCAACAAAAACTGGCAGTTTTGTAATCCCAGGGAAGTGAGAGTTCAGGGTCCAAGCCGCTGGTTGGAAAGGCCAGTGAATCAGCGTCTTCTTACTGTCTTTTACAACCTCAAACAGTCTTTCAGGCTGCTTAATTTCTTTTAATAAAAGTCATAATTACTTTGTCTTGTGCTAAATTCAGTGGTATCCATCTTAATTGTCTTAAATGTGCTCAGACATGCCATGTATGCTTTAGACATGGTCCAGTCTGGCACTGTGGGGAGTTTGAGACAGATGATGGCCAATCCTCAAAAGCATAGTTCCTGAGACCTACTCTAGAGTTTTACGGACACTGGGGTGGGGGGCGGAGGGGAAGTGTTTTGAAGATACTAATTTTTACCTTAGATCAGCAACAGGGTGTTTCAATTTTTAAAAATGTCTCTGAATAATGCAGAATGTAACTCCACTATAGTCTGTTTCCTAATTGTTGTCTGGAAGGTCCCAAATTTATAGGCCTAAGCATGCTGTATAATGTATGTGTATATATAATGKATAATCCTGTATCTGTCCCCCTGGGACATGTTGTTTTTATTCAAGTATTTTTGTCCAACTTGTGAATGCTTCCATGGCTTTTCTGAGTTCTTCAGTTATATAGTTATGCTGCAGAACTCTCTGAATATACTGAAACATATTATCATAGCATACATGACAGTGCTGAATTTACATTCCTGTAAGGCCAAAATCACAAAGTAGCTGTGAAGGTAAAGTAGCCAAGATAAGCTATTGTGATTTCTTATTTATCAAATTGTAAATTTGTTCATTTGTCTTCCATGGTTCTGAGGCGTATCTCCCCAATGCTGGTCTGCATCAACCATCTCTAGCTTTGTTTACGTAAATCAGTTCAGCAACCTGCCATTCCACACATTTTCTTATGATGCTTCTTTGCATAAACTGTCGACAGTGGATCACCATGACCTTGGACCAATCTGCTCTTTTTAAGCTTTTTTCATCTATCTCTTTCATCATGCTGCAGAACAATTTCTCTTAGAGAATAATCTACCAGTAGTCTGGAGTCTTCTCCAGTTTTTGTTCTTAGCAAAATGTTCCAGTCTGGGTATTGGACAGCGATGCTATGCTTTTGCTCATCAGGGTCAAAATTTCACTGAGAAATGTGGCCAGTTTTACCTCATTTTTGGCTTCTATATTTACACCTGAAATAAGGAAATGAAAGATCAGAGTAATCTAAAAAGGCCAAATAATGCAATAGCATTGTGAACAAAGCCAGCAAGAAAAAACTCTGACAGAACATAGGTTCCAAATTAGAGCCAAAGCAAATGTCAAAATACTTGAACACTTTGTACATTTGTACTTTGTTTGTACAGGCTTTAGTAACCCTCCAGATGATCTTGACCAAAATATAAGATTCATAATAGTTTTAAATCAGTCCCTTTAAAGGTGCTCCTTGCAAGTGCTTTGGATACATGGCAATGTGACCTACAAATATAACTAATTTGGAACCTCTCCAGAGTTCCCATCCAAATAATTCTAACTTGATTATAAACAGCACAAAGATCTATCTGTACCTCAGCAATATTTGTGATAGTCTACAGTGCCTGAACACAGCCTGGTAATACAAATGGTTGTTTTAGTCTCCTGAATCTCAAGAAAAAACAAAACGTTACAGAAAATGGGGACTGAGTGGTTAAGTCTAACAAGGCTACTCATGCACTGAGTAGGCTCTATTTTGCATTATGAAGGATGTGAAGAAACTTTTTTTGCTACATTGATGTCTATGGTATATGACTTTAGAAACCACACTGCATAACTGAATTCTGCACAAGCCATCTCTTGTTACAAGGTGGGTAGTTCAAATGCCAAATTTGCTGATTTCTTAAGTTTATTGATGCTGAGGTTGTCAACAGAAATAATCATACCTGGGTGACTAAGGATTAATTCAATGCAATTATAAGTAACCTAGTTATAAAGCCCTGAAACAGCAATGCTGACAATGTAAGGTGTAGCAGAGTTATTGAATGCTGGATTAGTTTGTTAATTCACCACTTCTTACTGCAGAATAGTTTCTATTTCTGTTTTATTTTCTTTTCTTTTTAAGTTTTCTAATGGCCTGTTTGCATCTCTGTCTGCATCTCTTTCACATTCCAATGCTTATTGAACAAAATCGTCTGTGAAAAGGGAACAAAAAGTAAAGCTGCATTTAAATATTCATTTGAAAGCAACATTTCTCCAGGGAAATTGATTATAATAAGCAGTGTTTACTAAAAGCTCTTAATAGAAGTGGTTACACATAATCAAGAAGACGGAAAAATTTCAAGTTCCACTCAGCTTGCAGCTCAATTTCTAGCCAATAGCTCTTTAACAGTAAGGGTTGTAATAAAAGATCAATCAGATAACTACCACTGACTTGTATCTCTCAGTAGATGCAGTGTACAATATCTGTTTTGAGGCAGGCAACGTCTTTGTTTTCATGAGTGAAAACTGCATTCTCTTTCTATTGAACATTTTTGGTAAAGCAGTATGATCACATCACAGCAGCGTGCTCAGTTACATACATACAGTTAGTATGTCACTCTTTTTCAGTGTCAAAAATTACTCCGTGTTCAGCTATTTGTAAACTGGAAACATAGATCTTTGATAATCAGCAAAAGCAGTATCCCTGTGTGTCAGTGGATGACTAGTGTTGGTTGCCAACTACATTGTTTTGAGTGGAGTTAATAATTTATACTTAGAGACAATATGAAAGTAAGCTTTATGTCACTGCTGTGGTACAATAGTGTGTTGGTAAGGAGGCATGTGTATATAATATTATACATAAATATTTATATATGTATTCATATGTATGCCTATATGTGTGTTTGTATTCAAAAAATACCTTAGGATCATGTATTTGGACACAAGGTACCCATGTGGTCTGTTGCCTAAATAGTTCTTTCAGCTAAGTGCGTATATAAAAACTGACGAGGAGAAAAACAATCTCTGGCTGAACTTAATTAAATCACAAAATCCTTTAATTATAACAGACAACTCAGCAAAATAAGAAGTATTGTTAACAGCTAAGAACAAGCACTTATAACAAAATCTGAAGCATGTACTTCTGTTTTGATATATCCACTCTCCAGGGTTCCCTTCCTCTTCCCTTCCCTGTTCTTTGAACAGGCATAATGCTTTATTGAGCAAAACTTTCTTTGAGGTCAATGGAAGGTGTCACTATGAGGATGACCACAGAACTGTCTTGCTATCCATGACATTTTTATTTGCTGGAGGGTGATTAGGCAGTAATGTTTTTTGTCTACTCATAGAATGAGGCTACTTGTAGTCTCAGAGGACTTCGCTGGTCTTTTAGGGCTGATGGTACTGAACCTATTGAATGCCTCCTCTAAAATAAAAAATGTAAATTTTATTTTATAACTGTACTGTCAATACAAATTCATAATAGCAGAATTAGCAAGGGCATCTCGTGTTCTAATCATGCAATTTCTCTAGAAAACTTCTACCCTTTTAAACCATGTGCTCTACTCTTTTAAACCATGTACAAATTTGTCTACTATATATTGTTGATGCAGTGAGTATGTTGAAACTGTGTACATATGTCAGTCAATATTCAGTTGGTAATTTAGCACTGAATTTAATCACTTAAGAAAGGAACTGCCGGAGCCCTTTCGGCATGCCCAGAACTTCAGCTTTATGCCTGTTATGAGCCAGGGCTGTCATGGCTGAATTTCAACACAGCATACTGACGTTCTTGCTGATGCCCTCAACTAGCTAGGAAATAGGATAAATTATGTGGAGGAACCTCAAGTGATAAGTGATCACTGAATAAACAAGGTGAACTCTGTTTTACACTTTTGTTTGATACCTGAAGATAGAATTTTCATTCATGTATCTTCTTGTTTTAGGCAGGTGAAATACAGTGTAGTGTTTCTTACTCTTAGGTTTTTAGCTGCCTTGCAATCTCTGAAGCAGTGAGTTACCATGGATACTAGTGTATCCCCCATGTTCCTAATCAAAAGTGTCATATGATCTGTCCCCATTTGCAAGTGTTTGCATTTCATACATGACTATTTGTAAAGTCCCCTTTTAGACACAGAATGTATTCTACATAAGTACAGAAACATGTTTTCCATCCTAGAAGCAAAATAAAGCAATTTCCTCAAATGGCAGAGGAAAACTGGGATATTATTGTAAATAAGACCAATGAGACCTTTAGTATAAGTGAGATCAAGATTTGGATCTAGTCTTCAGCTGACAGACTAAGCTGGGAAACTGTTCCTCCGGTACATTCTGAACGCTGTGGGCTGAAAATTGCTTGATTTTGTTCTGACATCCTATCTGGCTGGCTCGAAGTTCAAAATAATTAGTCATTCTGGATTATAACACCAGAGACCACCATATTTGTAACAGTAAATTGTCAATTAAAAAAAAAAAAAACACAACAACTTATGCCTCTAAGCAGCAATTCTTGCTGTTAGGTTTGTAGTTTCCTTTTGGATAGTGAAAGTCCCATGGAATGTTTGAAAGTGCTTTTTTAAGAACAAAAGCAAAAAAATCCCATTTTTTGTTATAGCTGATTAATTAATTTCTACAGTTCATCTAGGATCTGAAATATTTGATATCATTAGATATTTTCACCTTATTAATATGAAAGCTGCCATAGCGAGTTCTTTCTGACAAGAATGACAAAATTATTGGCAACAAGGTCATTGCTGCTCCTTAGGGAAGTTGGTTGCTCATTCTCAAACACCTCTGTATGTGTGCCAGCATAGGTTTTTGTGTGGCCATGTGAAAAGCCAGACCAATAAATTGATCAGAGTTAGAAATAAGCGGCGGAAAAGAACAGAGGTTGCAATGGTGTTTTTCAGGCCTATCACTTTGTGATCTGGTTCATTACATTGCTGTGAAAATACCTGTGCTGCCTAACAGAGGATCATGTCGGATGGGAGTAAGAGGAGTATGAGAGATTCATGTGGAAAAAGTCTGATATACAGCTAAATTCTAATCAGGTGACTACTGAAGCCTACACATCAGTCTTCAGAAATAAAAGACATCACGCTGTACTTGAAAAATGTTGTTCTATGTGCAAGTTGAAAAGAAAAAGTGTTGTTATATTTGCAGATTCTAAATTTGAGAACAGTAACTGAAGGCATATCATTTCTATCTGCATAGGTAATATTACGTGATGAGAAGACACCGTCTACAGTGATACAGACACCAATTGTTTGGATTAAGATATTCTCACATTTTAAGGTTTATTTTGTTTGTCAGTTTTTCCCTCTTATACACAATCTGTCACTGTGGTTTGTTCTTATATATATATTTTTTTTTCCTCGGTGTTCTTTGTCTGTAATTACTTTTTGGCAAGCTTGTCACTACAGGTAGAAATATATCAAGCATGCATATGGGCAGAGTCCTTTCAAGTACCATTCTTTTGTGTGACTTGCAGATGTAAGCATTATAATATTGATACATTTTTTAAGCTCTCTCAAGGAATGATCTTTACAAGAATACAAATTTCTTTCTTTTATAAACATCTACATTTCTTTCATGTTATCTGTTCATCAGTCAGTGCAGAAGAGTAGTCCTCTCAGCTTCAGTGGATTATTTCCAAGCTTTGATAGGAATGTAAACACTCTTTGCTGAAATGTGAAGCCTGACAGGGTTTCATGTAGCGAGAAGACGGTGCTGTTCAGAACTTAGCTGGTTGTCCATGCAAGTAAAAGAGTGTATTGATCAGCACACACGGGGGGATGAAACTCCAGCTTGAGAACAGCATGTAATGGGAAAGCGTCAATTTATTAATTTTTAGGGTGAACAGGGAAGGATAAGTTATTATAAAAAATTCCATTTGTTTATTTGAATCCAGTGTGAATTTACTTGAATGCAAGCTGAATAGCAGTATTTGGTGGTTGCCTCAATTAAAGGAGAGCTGGGAATCTACAACATCTTGCCCTTTTCCCAAAAAGCGGGAAGATGCAGCTGAATGCTTATCTTGCTCATTTGTATTTGGAAACTGGGAGCAGTTGAAATTCTTGGATAAAATGGACAGCCGCAACTAGGTATGAAAAAATAAAGCTTTCTTCAATAATACCCGGTATGGTAGCACTGGGCTTAATAACTAGCCCATTTTTTTCATTCTAATTGTAAGCTTGAAAGACTGTGTGAAAAATACGGAAAACTCAACAGAACAACACATTGAAATTCTTTCGAACAGTCATTTTCTCTCTGGTCTACAAACTGGGATGCCTCTCACTTTTTGTGTGTGTGGCATGCCTGGAAAATATTAAGAACTGAAGTTTATTTCACATGCTACACTTAAAATCAAGATATTTTCAGAACTTCCATGAGAACTGTAGAACTTGCAAAAAACCTATTCAGTGGAATGTCATGGGTATACCAAATACGTTACTGCAGTCCATGAAGTCTTGGGCATGAGCATTTTTTTTTCTGAATAGGAAGAGCTCTTAGTCTCAAGATCCGATTTTATCTTTGAACTCAAGTGTTAATCTATATCTTCATAACAGGAGAAACAAAAGTGGTATCAAAATGCTCAAATATTGGGAGGCAATGGATAGAAGGGTAACAGATTCTGAGTTTTTGTTTCTATTTTTATTTATCTTGGACTTAACATTTTACTGTGCAATTCCCATGTTGCATCCCATGGATACTTCTGGTGGGTGAAAATGCCAAAGTAATCTTCTTGATTTAAATCAGTGGTGACTGCTGAACCTTGGCTTTCCGTCAGTATACTACTATGTTTTTGACAGATGACGTCAGATTACCTTATGTTTATTGTTTCTCTATTAAATGTAAGTCTTACGTTAATTGTACACTGTCAATGGCACTGGCTTCACATAATTTCCCTTTCTGCCCATCATACGGGTGTTGAAACCTTCCAGGCAAGAGTCAGAAATAAGTAATTTTTACAGGTGATCATATTTTGCTCTTATCAGGTTTAAATTGCTGAAGTTGTAGGCAGAGCTCTGAAGAAGACTGATCATTCACACCAGTTCTTAATTTTCCTGCTGGAATTCTAGAGTTGAGTGAAAAGCTCTAAATTATGTGTAATGTCAAAGACATAACTGACAAAGTGGGTTGTCGTTAGGACAACAGCCTGAACCCAGCTGTAGCAAAGTATAAAAGATATGTAAGATTTAAAAAAAAATGTAAGATACATATTTGTTTAACCGAACTGTAAAACTCAGTTTTATTGTACTTGCTTGTGGGAATTCTTGGGATTTGAAAAAAGTGCCCATCCCTAACTTAGTGTGAGAGGCTGCTCAGCTGAGGTGATGGAAAGCTGATGCTTGGCTGGCAGGGTAACAAGGGGGTCATTGTACTAGAATATTGCACCTCCCTATACTTTCCATTGAGGAGGCAAGGGAAGGAGCTTCTCTTTCTGGCAGACTGGGTAAAGAGAAGAAGGAGAGGATCTAGGTGGTTATCAGAATCCTTTTCAATTCTCTAATTCTTCAGGTAATCAGATGCTTTTGTACCCTCTTTCTCTATAGTGAGCTTTTGTTGAGGAAATTGTCATTGATAAAGGATGAAATGTTTTTATTACCAAAATAGATTTTTTACTCCTTTGAACTTGTTAAGTAACTGGGAAGATTTAGTTTCTTGTAATTTCTGTAAGGGAAACTTAAGCAAAGAATAAAAGGGAAAATTTATAGAAATAAAAAAATGGAGCCCTCACTATTTGATTTCTCACATATGCATGGAACATAGTCCTTGCTGTGGAGAGGAACAGGAAAAAAGGGCTACAGGAAAAGACTAGAGGGATTTTCTGAAAGCTACTGGCTGCATAGGGAGAATTTGGCAAGTCTATGATGAACTCAGCTGAATCCCTGCTATAGCAGGTAATACTAGAAACAGAGGCTAACAAGGTTGCATCCAGCAGGTTTCATCTCTCTTTCTGTCCCTCTTGCATATTCAGATCAGGACTGACTAGTGTCAGTAGAATGCAAGTATTTTTTTCTTAATGCTGAGGGGTTTAAGAACATTAGGTGTCTCTAAGCAGACTCCCTGCAGCGTTCGCCACAGAACAGGCCGGTCATTTGTTTCTCACAGGGATCTCATAGGAGGTTCTCCTCAGCTAAGAGCTGCTGAGTCTAGTAAGAAAACAGTTTTTGAGAAGAGTGATTATTCTGTGGGTGTATTTATTAAACAGCGGGAATATAAACCAGCAAATTTCATTAGTTCTTTTGATCAGTGTTCTTATGGATCACTTGTGAAAGGGAGAAAAAAAAGGTGTTGCATATTGTTGCTGATACTGTGTCTGAATCACTTTCCCTTTAAAACAAGATAGTGGAAATTGTCACCTTCAAGAGGTATAGAAAGGTGGAAGTCTCAGGTAAGGGATCACTACTCCTGCTCTGTTATGGACTTCCTAATCTAAGTCAAGTCAGGTTTTATTTTATTTAAGGACTTGACTCCCAGTGAGATCAAATTAAACCAAACACCTTTGAAAAAATCTTTTTCCTATTCCTGAGATTATTCCATCTTCTTAACACTAAGGGACAAGCATTATGGAGTGCAGGATGTATGAGGAGAGGAAAATATTTAGATTGCTGCTCAGATGGAAAGAGATCAATTGCTCTTCATAGCTTACAAAGGCAGGCGATACTTAGACAAAACTTTGGACACACGTTGTGCCATAAAAAAGAATGTAAATGTTTCTGTCACATAAAATATATGTGAAATATGGTGGTAATATTACTCTCTGCATCTCAATATATTAGTCCGCCAGAAGGTACAAAGCCAAATTAAGAGGTTGCTGAGGAAAAGCTATATCTTACTAACTACTGATTAGATTAATTTAATAGCCTAGATACAAAACACCTTTTCAAAAAGCCAGATTCACAGCCAAGTAAGAGGACTATTCAACCCCAACATTAGTGAGAGGGAAGTTTTGCTGTGTAACTTTTCGAAGAGGAAAACTGACAATACTTTGTTTTAGAAGATACCCAACCAGAGAAGGAGTATTCCTTCTCGTGGGATGCAAGTTAGTGGCTGATTGCATGACTCCTAAAATGTAGTTCTGGCGTAGTGTCTGTAACAAGTTTTTTACCTGCAAATGTGAGACTATGCCAGTAAATGGACTTGTGGCTGAGTACTCAGGAAATACCTATACCTCAGGTTATGCCCTTCAACTCTCCTTTCTCCCCTGTTACCTTTCTTAGCTACTAAAAGCAGTTCCATTCCAGTGGCTCCCACTTAACACCTTTGTGTATTTCATACTGAAATGTCTCTGTTTCTAGCCCAAGCCAAACACTCTGCTTTCCTAGAACTGTTTTAGGTACTTAAAAAGATCACGGACCACAATATATATTGACTGCATCCTTTCTACATAATTTCATGTTTGGTTCATCCTTAGTTTTTACTAGGCACAATGCCTAGTATTTGTGCACCTCCTGTGGAATAGGATACAGATCTATAATTAAAACACTTGTCTGCATAGCACCTCAATTTCTAGATGATTCTAGTAATTAAAGTAGGGCAGATCCAACAGGGAAGATTGAGGGGAATGCAGTTTCAGAATGACCTTTATCTTTTTATGTATTGTATTCATCTAGCATGGGGGATTTGTCTTTGCATTTTTTTTGCAGATTTTGAACTCTTGTCTAACGACTTCTAGGAAAATACTTAGGTAGCTACCAGGTCACTGAATAAAGGGCAGCAACTTTTCAGTTGAGTGCCCGTCACTGTTGTGCTCCTGTCCCCCTCTTCCCTTCCCCCTCTAGAAAATTTGATTTGATCTGAGCTAATGCACAAATGGGTTACTATTGCATTTTTTTGCAAATGAACTATTGCTATGAAATTACCTAGTCTTAATTCCAAGTTGTCTAATTTGAACTTTGGTTGTATTTCAGTGCTTTGACCATAGTGCACATATTTTTTTAAACTGACATATGCTCTTGTGTTATTAAAATCCACAAGATATTTTATACAACACCATACTGGTTGAGAATGTCCAGAAATTAGGGAAATTGCACTGGTTATTAATTAATTAAAGAAAGTAATATCATTGGAAGATGAAAAGTCTCTCTGCAGTGTTTGTTAGTTAAATTAAAGCTGTTTTCTGGCATGTGAGTTCCTGATTATCCTAGCGGGAAAGAAAGTCCATATGTCTTTTGAAATTCATTAGCTTGATGATTTTACCCAGTGACCACTTTAAGCCAAGATCATGCTTTTCTTTACACTAAATTCATAAATAATTCTGGTATTTTCACAAGCTCACCGTCTGTCTTCCCCTCACCTCCCTACTGGACACAAACGTATGTTGCTTGTTTAAGCCTATGTTGTTGTTTAAGTCATAATACAGGAGACAGTGAAGTATGTGTGTGTGCCTGTTTTTGTTTATATATGCATATTCTAAAAAATGCATGTAAGAGAGTGATAATCGTTTCTGTCTTGTGCCTCTTATTGTGAAGTTGGCAAAATCATCTGTCACCAAGTATTTTGCTAGGTGTCCAGACAAAGTAAATCTTACAGTTATCAAAATTAGCTCAGTTTTTAACATTGGCATCTGTGTTACTCTTCTCAAAATATTCATAAATTAATTGATAGTTGGGAACAGATTGAATGGAACTGTCTTGTGTTTTTTAAAAAATCTTTGTTAATATACTGATAAAAAGTAGGCTATGCAAATAAAACCTAGAGACCTTAAAAATAATAAGAAATACTGGTTTAGTTGCTTTGCTGCAGCCTGGTAAAAGAACAGCTTCTGAAACTACTCAGATTTGTGATGAATAAAAGAAGGAAATGGACCTGAGAAGAAGACCCCTGAATGAACTTGAGAGCTGCCTAGGATCCCGACATGGCATTATGCTGCAGCTCACTTGGCACATTGCTTGAGCTGGATTTGTGCACTGATTTTCAGGATGAACTCTAATAGCTGACATCCATCTGTAACTTTGGTTTGGAACATTTTCTAGCAGGAACTGAACTCTTGAGAAATATTTTCACTTCTGTGTTTGTTTGGTTGGTTTTTGCTTTCTACCATTAAATAAAGGGGTAAAACAAGTGTGAGAATTTCACTGACAAGTGGCTTTTTGCTGGCAGCAGAACTGTTTCATAGTTTGCTTTATCTCCTAGATCATCTTTGTGTCACTGGAATTTCTTTAACGGCTAAAAGAAATGAAACAAACATACTGATTAATACATATTATGCAGGTAAAACCACACTAGAATAACGCTGCAAGAACATTAAAGCTGTGTACAGAAATTGTTATCAAGCAGTTCATTTTGATGTTAGAGTGTCTGCTTCAAAGATGCTGCATACTTACAGAACTGCTAATACTGCCTGAAGCCAAATGGGTTTTTTAAGTGGTTGTCAAATCAATGTATTGAACTCTCAATTAGATGACCTACTCATCAGCACAGTAAGGACAAAATTAAAGCATCAATGCAGGTGACTAGCTCTCCTTCAACAGTAGGAGCTGGATGTTCATGTTGTTGAGAGTCTCTGCAAATATTTATTCCCTATAGTCCTGGATTACCTGAGTCAGACCTTGCAACTGTGGTTAAAACAATTAACATGTATGTTCTCATATGCTGATGTTCAAGTTGCACTTTAGCAATTTTGAAAGGTCCATTCACTTCAGCGTGTCCGAGCAATCTCTGCCCTCCTCAGCTCTGCCTGACAGCTTTTGATCGGAAGCTGAGCTCGGGGAACTTTCTCAGCGTAACTTACCCTTAGCTGAAAATCTACAAAATCCATCCTGTCTCCAGCACCCATGCCCCGCTGCGAATATTTCTTTATTATTATACCCTTTTCTTCTTGTTGCGCTGAAACTCAGGCCTGATCAGTGCCTGGTCAGGGCTGTGGGTGCAGTCAGATTTTTGACAGGACTTCTCTGAAGGGTATAGATTCCTCAGAATATTTCAAATTGTTTAAATTTTAAATGTAAGCATTTTTATGGTGCTAAATATGAGTTAGTATTGCAGCTGTGTTAAACCATGTATTAAGATCATGTGCCATGACCAGTTGCCAGTTATTCCAGTCAATGTAGTCTAAAATAAAATTAATAGACTGAAGATTCAGGAAGAATGGGATTTTACTATTGTTTTGCAGATAGCACTGCACAAGAAAAGAACTGAAAAGCTTAGAAGTTAGTCTGTTAGGGTGATGAAAGACAGAAGGGGGACCCCGAGGTACCATTTTTTGTAGAGAAAAATTACATAGAAAAATGATATGCTGAAATACTTTGATATATACTTAGATGTTTTGCTATATTCTCTATTTTGACATATACTGTATATACTATCTTTAGATATATACCAAAAGAAATAGTATGTATTTTATGTATAGTAAAATATAAAAATATTTTATATACTTAAATAATTTTTATATGATATATTAAACTATTTTTCTCAGTTTCTAAAGTCAGAGGTACTAGAAGGTAATTCTTACTTGTTGCATGAATCCTATAGAAATTTTGGAAAGCAGACTAGTGAATGATTTGTAAATAAATTTCTCATGTGAAATACAGGGCTCTTATGGTTGATTTTAATTACTCATACAGTATTGTGAGCAACAATAACAAGAGTGTTAATAAAAGCTACCAATATTGAGGGTAGCAGAAGCTGTCTGCATGTAGTCATGTGTAAATAAGACATTATTTAGACTTTATTCTGTACTTTATTCTGGGAAGAAAGTTGTTAAAGAGATACCTTTTCACTTATTTTGGTAATGCTTACAGGTTAAAAACGGGACTAAACAATCTCTTCAAGAAGAGCCAGGCACAATAGCAAGAGAAATTCGTAAGTGAATCAAAAGTAAAGGAGAACTGCAGCCTGACTTCTCAAAAGACATTTAAGAAGTTGATACTTAATAAAATACATCAGTTTTAGCCTGGATTTCAGATTGGAGTCCCCAGGAACAGCTGCAGGAGTGCAAATAGGAAAACAGAAGTGCCATTATGATATAGTTTTAAGCCTCCCAGAAGGAGGATCAACTTGTAGTTAAGTATTGGCTTGGGAGACAGAGATTTATTCCCAGCTCTGCCTCAAAATTCTTATGTAATCTAAAATGTTCTGTGGGGGACAGTAGAGTTTCTTGCGTATGAATACTCAACATTGGAGACACTCAGAACTCAGATTCATCTAAAACGTTGGCCTTTGCCTGTCAATTTCCTCATGTGTTAAAAAGAGTTGATGGATATCACACAAATGCAAAGCCTCTATTTATTCTGTTTGACTGAATCTCAGATTTAATCAAAATGTAGGTTTTTGAACTCTGAAAATAGGGCTAGCCAAGGTTTATTTTTCTTTCAAGATTTATTTTTCGTCCTTTTCATCAATCACTGGGTTACCATAGCTCTGTTTCCTTCAGACCTAATTTCTTTTAAAGCAGTGGATTTTGTCTAAGATTTCAGATTCTCAGGGCCAAGCASTAGCAGGGGCTCTGAGCAGTCTAAAAAAACTTGGGCCTGTTCACTCTGCATGTACAGCCATCCTTAAACAACATGTACAGAGGCCCTAAAACATTTGAAAAGCATGACATTTGATTGTTTCACTTGTACAGATGTTTTGTTTTTGACCAGTAAACTTTATATTTTTTCTGGATGGATCAGACATCGCACAGTTATGGGTGAATGCATAACATGTAAAACTAGGTCTGGCACTTGCCACAAACATGGGATGCAAACTTGACACTGTTTATGAACACATTGTGGGACCAAATGCAACTGTGGGTATCTAATCTTCAGTCCTGAGTATTTATACAGAGCATCAGAAGAAAATACCTCCATGCCAATGTAGTCAAGACTGGGTAGGCAGAATGAGAAGGAAGCCTGGCATAAGGTAAGGATAGTGAGTTGTAATCCGCCTGGGTCTTGCCTCAGCTGTTTGTGTAGATCAATTTTACACTTTCACGTAGAACAATGAAAGAGAACTATGAGACAAAAAAGAATCTGGGCTTTGTGAAGAATGTGACTTTATATCTCATGATAGCTTCTGCTTTCCGTAGGGTACCAGTAACAGATGGGTTAGCTAGCCTATCATGCCAGTTGAAGCTAACACAAAAGATTTAGCAACTTCCCCTGCAGTATTAAAAACACTCGAGATCAGAATTTTTGCCACTGTTGTACCTATCTGTTAGAGTACTAAACATGCCTGTGACATCCAATAAAATATTGATGCAGAAAAAAAGGAAAAAAAAAGGCGTGATTTCTCCCTTTTTCCTGCTCTAGAGTTTATTGAATAAGCAGGGCACTGCCATACCTTCTTGTCAGTGGCAAAATCAAGTAATTGTTTGTCATCAGAAATTCACTGATGTGTCTGTAAATAGCAGGCATGATACCAGCAATGTCTTTGTCACAGCTGCATGCTCCTCTGTCGTGGTTTAACCCTAGCCAGCAACTAAACACCACGCAGCCACTCGCTCACGCCCCGTGTCCAGTAGGATGGGGGAGAGAATCAGGAGGGCACAAGTAGGAAAACTCATAGGTTGAGATAAAAACAGTTTAATAATTGAAATAAAACAAAGTAGAACAGTAATAATAACAATGATAACAACAGCAATAATAGAATATACAAAGCAGGCAATGCACAATGCAACTGCTCACTACCCACCGAATTGACGCCCAGGCCGATAAGTGAGAGCCCATCCCGTGACGCCAGAGCCCCCCCCCCCAGTTTTACACTGAGCATGACGTCGCATGGTATGGAATACCCCATTGGCCAGCTGGGTCAACAACCCCGGCTATGCTCCCCCCGCCAGCTTCCCATGCACCTGGCAGGGCATAGGAGGCCAAAAAGTGCCCGGTGCAAGCACCACCCAGCACCACCTAAAACATCAATGGGCCATCAATGCTCCTATTATAGCAAACCCAAACCACAGCACACACCCCCCAGCTACTGGGAAGAAAGTTAACTCTGTCCTGGTTCTGTCTGGGACAGCATCCACCCCTTATTCTATACCATCTACGTCATGCCTCAGTCTCACATTTTCCAATGCATTCCAATTAATCACCTACACTTTTCCTGCCTTTTGATACATACACACACTTATCATTCCCTTAGTCTGTGGGCCATCCCTCTAAAATGTCCATTGAGTTCATTTAGTCCATGACTTTGGGCTCCATCTGTCATARCAGTCTTTCAGGGCAGGAGAGRTGGTGTGTGGTGTTGGATTGTTGCATCCTGAAGCCAGTTCTGGTTCCATTATCGCTGTGCTCGTCCGGTTTTATCATCGTTGCACTTTGCTCAGTTCCATCAGAGTTCCTTCTTCATTAATCTGGGTGATTCTTACTGTAATATTGTTGATATGACATATAGTAACCATAGAAGTGATGACATACAGTATTATATAGCAATTAACATTGTACAATTCAGTTCATTGGCTATTTTCACCCAAAATCAAATCCTCTTGAGGTACACATCGGACTTCCCCATCCTTTCGCATTACCCACTAAGTGCACCCAGGTCCTTGAGCAAAAGCAATCCCACAAATGGGTTTTCCCTTGCCTGAGGCAGGACTAACTCAGACTGCCTTCCCCACCATATTTTTTACATGCACTACAGAGACTTTATCCCCCTCTACAGTACGTAAAGGTTTTGATTGGGCAGGGCCAGCTTGATTGACAGATTCCCTAGTGTTGACTAACCAGGTGGCTTTGCTAAATGTGTATCCCAATGCTTGAATGTCCCACCACCCATTGCTTTCAGCGTAGTTTTTAGTAGTCCATTGTATCGTTTGATTTTCCCGGAGGCTGGTGCATGATAGGGGATGTGATATACTCACTCAACACCATGCTCTTTGGCCCAGGTGTCTATGAGGGTGTTTCAGAAAGGGGTCCTGTTGTCTGACTCAATTCTTTCTGGGGTGCCATGTTGCCATAAGACTTGCTTTTCAAGGCCCAGGATAGTGTTCCAGGCACTGGCATGAGCTACAGGATACGTTTCCAGCCATCCAGTGGTAAGCACATAGCGCTTGCCTTGGCGGGTTTGTAGGAGTGTGATATAAGCAATCTGCCAGGCCTCCCCATATTTATATTTCAGCCATCGTCCTCCATACCAAAGAGGCTTTACTCGCTTGGCTTGCTTGATGGCAGCRCATGTTTCACATTCATGGATAACCTGTGCAATAGCGCCCATGGTCAAGTCCACCCCTCGATCACGAGCCCATGTTTATGTTACATCTCTTCCTTGATGRCCTGAGGTGTCATGGGCCCACCGAGCTATAAATAATTCACCCTTATGWTGCCAGTCCAGATCCACCTGAGCCACTTCAGTCTTAGCAGCCTGATCCACCTGCTGGTTGTTTTGATGTTCTTCAGTGGCCTGACTCTTGGGTACGTGAGCATCTAGGTGACGTACTTTTACAACCAAATTTTCTACCCGGGCAGCGATATCTTGCCACAATGCAGCAGCCCAGATGGGTTTACCTCTGCACTGCCAGTTGTTCTTCCATTGCTGCAACCACCCCCACAGGGCATTTGCCACCATCCATGAGTCAGTATAGGGATAAAGTACTGGCCATTTTCCTCATTCAGCAATATCCAAGGCCAGCTGGATGGCTTTCACTTCTGCAAACTGACTCGATTCACCTTCTCCTTCAGCAGTTTCTGCGTCTTGTCGTATAGGACTCCATGCAGCAGCCTTCCATCTCCGATGCTTTCCCACAAGACGACAGGACCGATCAGTGAACTGGGCATATTGCTTCTCATTTTCTGGTAGTTTATTATACAGTGGGGCCTCTTCAGCACGCGTCACCTCCTCCTCTGGGGACATTCCAAATTCTTTGCCTTCTGGACAGTTCGTGATCACTTCCAAGATTCCTGGGCTACTGGGGAGTAGCCGGGTGACAATGTGCTCACCTGGACAACAGCTGAAATCTTTTYGCATATCTCGCAGCTCATTCAGGGATAGGGATCGGGTGGTTACCATCTCATTTATGGGCTCTGCCTCTTCCTCCTCCTATTCTCGTGATGGCCCTGGTTCATTTTCATCCCTTACTAAACGAGCTGATTTTCTTGTGTATTTTCTTTTTTGTATAGGGGCAACTGATACCGGCACAGATTGGTTCTCTGTTGCAGGGGGTGGAGTAGCTGCAGTCCCTGCCGTGGGGGGTGGGGTAGCTGCCAGGCCCACTGTTTTGTCGTCAGATCCAGAGACCCTTTGTTCCCCTTGAGGGTTCTGAATAGTGTTAAACAGGGCTCGGTAGGCATGGGCCAGGCCCCAGCACATTGCAGTGGTTTGTGTCTCCCTAGAATTRCCAGGGTGACAGCATACTTTTTCCAAATATTCTGCTAACTTCTCAGGATTCTGCACTTGTTCAGGGGTGAAGTTCCAAAACACTGGGGGTGCCCACCGTCCTAGGCATTTGCCYATGCTATSCCACRCACCCTGCCACTCATAACTATCCAGCCTTGGGGCCGATCTCTGGATGATATTCTTAAATTGCTTATTCACCTTAGACAAAACCAAAACAATATTCCCAAGMAATACCAAYAGATRTATYKTAACTACCCAGGGATGTTYRAGGTACTGACAAGTTGTTGTAACAAARGAGAAAACMTYATAGAGGAAGGTGCCATTCTGTATTTCCTCCATAAGAAGCTCCTCAGAGGAAGAGGTATAATTGCTAATTGTCTCCAAGAGGTGGTACCCAAAGTACAGTAAYGGCTTCAGTMCAACMCCCAGATACYAAATAATGCCCAATGCCAGCGTTTTAATAACAAATCTCCCCGGCAAAACATCACCAATCACTGCAGAGCACAGCAGACTGCAGAAACCAACACCAATCTTTAACATGTACAGCAAAACCAAGAGCATGGTGCAGATCAGATAAACTAATATCGAGAATAGATGAATCAATGTTGTGACCAACTACTGTTAACAGATATAAATTTCTTAATACGCTCTAGTTAATCTGTTGTTATCTAAACCCTTTGTGCCCCACATTGGACACCAAAAAGGACTGTCCTGGTTTAACGCTAGCCAGCAACTAAACACCACGCAGCCACTCGCTTACACCCCACCTCCAGTAGGATGGGGGAGAGAATTGGGACGGCACAAGTAGGAAAACTCGTGGGTTGAGATAAAAAYARTTTAATAATTGAAATAAAACAAAGTAGAACAGTAATAATAACAATGATAACAACAGCAATAATAGAATATACAAAGCAGGCAATGCACAATGCAACTGCTCACCACCCGCCGACTGACGCCCAGGCTGATATGCGAGAGCCTGTCCTGTGACGCCAGAGGCCCCCCCCTCCCCCCAGTTTTATACTGAGCATGACATCACATGGTATGGAATACCCCATTGGCCAGCTGGGTCAACCACCCTGGCTATGCTCCCCCCGCCAGCTTCCCATGCACCTGGCAGGGCCCGGTGCAAGCACCACCCAGCTGATACCGAACACCAAGGAATATTGAAGGGACATACAGTTCTTTGATTGAAACAATACAGATGGGTTAGGGATGCTTTATTTGTAGACAAGCCAGACATGCAGTAGATAAAAAGGCCTTGAAACCTTGTATTCTGCGTAAAATAGATAAGGAGGCTAGCTTTGAACCTTGAGTAGAATAGGTAGGAAAGTTATGCTGGAGCAAGCTAGTTTGTAACAAGTAAAATTGTACAAAACAAGCCAAGGGTTAAACAGAGCATGCGTAAAGACTGAGTTCAACTAAAGGACACTGTGAGGAAGACTATCGACGACGACCACCAGAGGACCCTGGAAGATGACCTGTGGACATAAAAGCGCATGCGTCGAAGACATTTACATATGTTAATGAGTTCCAGGAAATAGCATGAGTATGTTAATTGTTTCCCAGAAATCTAATGAATATGTATCCCTTGATTGCATATAATTCTCGTAGCTAAGCAACTCGGCGCGCACACTAGGTGGAGCGATCCCCTGTGCGCCTGGCACCACTATAAAGAATGCCTGCTTTCTAGAACTCCAAATTGAGTCTTAGAGAGTTCTTATTTTGCCGACTTACGGTAACACAGCAMCAMCCAAAACATCAATGGGCCATCAAYGCTCCTATTATACCAAACCCAAAACACAGCACCCCCTGCCAGCTACTGGGAAGAAAGTTAACTCTGTCCCAGCCGGAACCAGGACACCCTCAAAAACCCATCACATGGAACAGAACAAGGTTTGTTCTAAGCCTCAGCTGGGAAATTCAGGCTCTGAAGTGGGAGAGCACCCCTTTGGAGGTGGGAGGTCCATCTGTGCAGGCATCTTGATGTTATTTTGTAGCCTGCTGCTCTGAAGACAAAACCTGCATTAATCCTTGTTACTTCTTACTAGTGGAACTCCTTAATGACAAGTCTTGGAGACTGCAAGATTTGTTCTGTTAGTTTGATAGAAGATGTAGTATTGTAAATTGAAGCAGGCAGCAATAGGATCTTTGAAACTGAAACATAGGTGTTGTGTGTTTTGTGTCCCCCCCAGCCCTAAGCACCTCAGACTTACTAGCCAAGCTTGTAGAGACACACAGTTCCAGTTTCCGGTGAGGATGTCTCCTGAGACAGATCCTGAGATGTCTTCTGTGATGGGAGACCAGGTGAAAACTAACGTTTTGGTATATCATAGATTAACCTTCTGAAGTGTTAAAAATAGCACAGCTTACACAGCTGGTAATTGTCTGTGAAGTATATGTTCTTATTTGTAAGTATACTTATTTCATATAAACAAAATGCAGAACAGAATGCTAGACAGGAAGCTGTTATATTTTTCTTATATCTGTAGGTTGTTACTATTTTTGCAGTCTTTATTTAAATACTAACCATAATACTCTCCAAAGAATCAAAATAAGAAGTGAGCAAATGAAGTTGTTTCTGCAGGTGTCAAGGAATTCACTAATTTTCTTTTCTTCACTTGTCATTTCCATGATTAACTTTCTATGCTTTTCTGAAGGAGGTGAAATAAAGGTGTGGTCAAGAAAATTTGCTGCAGTTTGCCAAATTTTGTTTTTGGTACATTAGTTGGAATTTATTTTCCAATTACACTGAAAAGGTATTTGTCTTCCATTGTGATGACTAATACAAAAAAGAAAAGAAACCCTGTAAGAAAGAAAACTGAGCTTTAATGTCATGATATATACTGTGTTACTTTTGTAAGATTTTATTTCTCAAGTAATTCAAGATGGGCATGTGTAACTTAGATCTTTATTTTTATCTAAATTTAATTTAAATAAGCAATTGTTAGGTTGTCTGAAGTATTCATGGCCCTTGTTTCCAGAAAATTAATTGTCACACATAGTTCAAATTCCTTTTATGAGAAATGTGTATGCTTAACCAGGAGTGCTTTAGGACATTTTCAAGATGAATACAAGCTTTTCACACTTACATTGATCACTGATAAGTAAGTTACGGAGGCTCATGTTGTGAATGAGTAAATTAGGCATCTCTGTATAGGATCAGATAGTATTGATATTTGTAACTAACAATAAAATAGCCTGTCAACAATTATTCATGCAGTACAAATATCGATAACGTCAGATATCTTCAACAGTCCTTAACTAGAAATTCTTGGCAGGAATTGTCCTTAAGGGAAAAAAAAGGAAAACAACACCAAATCTTTCAAATAATTCCTTCTTAGTAACATACAGGTTTCAAGTGGTCCTTGAGGGAAACAGAGAAAATAATGAAGCTATAGATTTCATTATCAGAACATTGTTTGTCACTTTTAAAAAAAAAAAAAAGAAATGTATGAGTTGGGTCCTCTTTCCTTAGGTCCTGAACCTCTCTCACTGACAGATGTGAAAGTTGAGGTTACTCCAAAATGTCAGTCGCTTAAGTGTAGGTGAAAGAAGAGAAAATAACGCCACTTAACATGGGAACTGAAACATTTTTCAGTTTGTTCTGTAGTTTCCAGAGGGTGTAATTTGCCACTTCAGTTCTAAGCTGGTATAATTGAAATGGATAGAATCATATTGGTAAAAATAGTAATGACTCTGTTGTCAATTATAGGCAGTCTTAAAACTTCTTCAACAGTGAAAGTGATCTTTGAGAAAACTGTGCCTCTGTTGTCTATTTCATTTGAAAAGATACCTGCCAAAAAAGAAAACACTTATTGAAATTAAAAAAGGATTTCTCTCTTCAGGGCCCATTTAAAAAATGAGGGAGGCTTTTCATTGTTGTATGTCTTATGCAAAAATATGCCAAGTAAGTTAGGTAGTGTTGGTAATTTGGCAGCTGTGTTCTGTTTGATACCCTCTGTACCTGAATGTTAGGACTGATGTTTGAAATTCAAATTCAAATTTGAATTTGAATGGAAGTTAATGCATGTCAGAAATATTGATTTTATAAATCCTGAATGTATCTTTAAATCTATTCAAGATGCAAAGCAGTGGAAAAATTAGACTGATGTAATTTTTAGGAGGCAAAATAGATCACATGCATTTTCATCCTGAAATAGAAGACAAAACATACAATTAGTTGGTATTCAAGTATAAGATGCACACAATGGATTGCCTTGTCTTGATAATGTTTTACATTCTTTTGCTGTTTCAATTAATATTATGTAACTTTTCATGCTCAGCATCAAAAATAAACAACTAAACAGGGTAAAATTAAATGGACTACTGCAGCAAAAGTGGATGAATAGGACACTTTCAAATTCCTTTGTAGCTGTGGTACTGAAGTCTTTGCACCCAGGTTACAACTGAACCTCAAAGGGAGGGCATTAGATTAGATGACGGTGGTGGTCCCTGTTGTGATAATAAAATGATACTTAGATACGTAGCCATACAGAATACTGCACCAAATCCCACATCCCAGATTCTGAAATAAAGGTGACTATGATTTTCATTGCAGACTTGTATACACAATCTATAGTCGGCTCCACCTATATTGCCAGTCATGGCAGCGACCAAATTATGTGACTGCAGTACCCCTGGCTGCTTTTCCAAGACGGGATTCCTGTTTTCCTTTAACAGCCTTTTAGACTATGCTCTTCTGATAGATAATATTTTCCAGATGTTCCTTTGTGAGAACCTCAGCATATTCTAATTTATTCTTGTTCTAGGATCATTGAATAATGATCTTTGAACATGCTGCCTAATTTTAAAGTCATGAAAATGCAACTCTACACAGCAGCAGTTCATTAGGAGAATATATGTGTATGTAATGCTTTCGCACCTATGTGTTGGTAATATATGTTTAATTGTAGCAATGTTACTGATGTATTGTAAGACTTTTTTCTTAAATTTGTTTGATTCTCTTCAGATTACAGCTAAGTCTCCCATTTAGCCTTCAGTTGAAAGCCAGCAAACATGATGGGACAGTAACAAAGACTGCATTTCTTATGGTGCATACCATTTAAGAAGTTTGGAGGCCTTCATGTTCTAATCATAGATGTTTTACTTGGTAAGAGATATTTGTAATTAGCCATAGGCTTGGCATAAGTATGAACTGCAACACTAATCTGTCATCTAAAAGAAGTATGACTCACTATCAATAGGTTTAAATTCCCTTCATGATGCTTCTAGTAGATAGGAAAGAAAATACCAAGAGGCAGTTGTGTCAATTCAGGGATAGAATATTTGTTTTCAGTGCTGATAATTTAGCTTCTGCTACTAGAAGAGTGGAAGTTGAAAGTTGGAGAAACAAAAGAAAAGTTTATGTATAAAACTAATAGTGATTGCCTGGGTATTAATGACTGTATAGCATAATTTAAAATTGCAGATTGCATAAGCAGTTTGAACTCCAGGCAGCAGATTATACACTTGTCTTCAAAACTGTACTCCCCAGGAAGATAGAAAGTATATGTTTCATGAAAATGTATGTATTTTGCCATTAAAAACATACAGCAAATTTTTATGCTCTTTGCACTTTCTCTGTCAGATTCTCTACAGACTAACATACAGCTATCTGGGAGAAGATGCATGAGTGTCCTGCAAATGTATTTCTGTATATATTTTTAAAGTATGGCTGGTATTATGCAATATAAAACCAAGGAAAATTAATGTATCCATTTGTAAATTTCTGTTTTTTCATAAGATTTCTTGTCCTTTCTGACCTAATTTGCCTCCACTAGAGAAAGAAGCTACAGTTGACTTATTAAACTGATGTGTCAAAACCGCAGCCTCCAAACCCACTGTCTTTTCCTTCTGATAAAAGACTAGCGAGCTACTTTGAGTTATTTCTCTTCTCCCAGCCCTTCGCAATGCTCTGAAAATCTGGAATGAAAGGAGCATTTTACTTTTTGCCTCTTTACAATAAAACAAGAATAATGTTATCTCCCATTACTACAGGAACAAGTCAGTACAAGCTCTGTTTTGCAAAAAAAGGAGCAAATGCAAGGTTAATGTTCTAACAGATTCATAATAAAGATAAAGGTGTGGAAGGAATTTTTTCAGAAGGTACCTACTGAGAGAGAAGATTTTATGTTGCTAGCTATACACATTGGAAGTTGTTACAGGAAGAGGAGAATTGGTCTAGTGATATGAATCTCGGCTATGCATATTTCTGGTATTGATTTCCTATGTGATGCTTGATAAATGAATTAGACCAAGGGCATGCAGGCCTCATATTTTCTGGGTTCTAAGTTTTTGAAATCAGGTCTCTACTTTTCAGATGAAAATTAAGTTGCAAATGAAATCAATAGAAATATGCTTATAGTCACTGGGCTGGTTTTAGCTGATCCTGTGCCTGGAGTTTAAAAGCAGTGCTGGATACACAGAATACTGGCCTGAAGCTAGTGTATGCTATACTTCATTACATTTACAGTGAAAAACATAGGACAGTTGGGATCTACTGTACTGGGGGTGAATGAGTATCCAATATGGAGCAGAGGTAATTTTGCTGCAGAGCATTTCTGTAAATTTAAGAAGTAACTTTAAGATAGTAAGTTGCAGGAATGTTTTAGTTCATATAATAGTTTAAGAATGATGTGATGTTTAAAATAATTTTTAAAGAAGATGTAAAAGAGCATGTAAGTGCTATACAGTATTACTGACACATGCCAAGAGCTCATTGAAAATAAACTAAATAAGTCTTTTCCTAAAATATCTGCATATAATCTGTTGTAGCTTTTCTTTACTTTGAATGCATCACACGTATTGTTTGAACTATAAACTTAGTCCTGATAAGTTCCTCTTTTTTTGATCCACTCAAGATGCATTAGCTGTGTTTGGTAGGTGAGTACAGGAAGATTCTTAGCCATGCTCTTTTAGTCATATTTTGGCACATGTGAAAGAAATCGCTTTGGGGGAAAAAAAAAAAGGAAACTGTACTGCTAAACCCTAGAAAAGACTACAAATAGCACCAAATTTGCATCCCTCTCTTTCTCTTTTCAATTCTAAAATTGAAGAGACATTCTAAAACAGATAAGAAATTTAAGACCTGTTGACGTGTCTCCTACCATGGAAGAAAATATTTTTGAACTCACTAGAATATTTTCCACTCTAAAAAGAATGGAGAAAAACGTAGCCTCCTAGAGGGGAAATATTAGTTTTTTTACGAGTTAATTGCATACTTAAGTTCTGGTTTGTGTCAGGAGCTCCATGGGAATTGCATGTGGCTTTCCATGGTCGTGTGTGTGTGTATATATATATWTTTTTTTTTTTAAATTGTCTTGGAGAACATGGAGAGAGGAGAGAAAATAAGACCATTAGACTCTAAAATTCCTGTTGATGTCTTTGCAGTAGAACCTGAGTAAGATGGAATGGACAAGTTGTTATTTTAATTTGGAGTGGTGGTGAAGAGGTACTTGTTGTCCCTTCACTATTTTGATAAGAAGAGCTTTAGTAAGAAATTATTTCCTTTCCTGCAGAGGCTTCTGCATGACAGAAATAGTATTTAAATGAGGAGCTCTTATACAACCACAGTAAATATGGTATTAAAGTTGCAGTGAAGGCAGGAATCTGCTCAGATGTACTGCTGAAGAACCGTAGGAATTTATTTGCAGATGACACAGGTCACTGACCAGTCACCTTTTTGAGAGTTATATTCACTCTGTGGGATTAAATTTGTAGCCTACATACTGAACTCTGCAAACTGCGTCTGAGACTGCTTGCAAGTAAACCAGCCATAGCTTTGCTCAGAGATGTCTTGTAACCTGGGTAAACTTTCTCTTCCACAGTATATGAACAGTTTTTTTAAAAAAAAAATCTGTATTCATCCATGTTAACTGTTACAAATAGACCTAACTTTAAAAAAAAAAAAAATTAAGTCCAGTATACCAAGTACTAATAAACTATCTGATTGACCGCTGTAGGCAGTAGCTCCCTTTTATTCATATTTTCCAGTTTGTGTAAAAAAGTGGATTTGGGGTTAACTTGCATAATATTCCCTTGTGTCAACAAAATTTTACAGACAATTATGTTATACTAAAGATCAGTATGATTCCACATGCAGATTCCACATTAATTTTTGCTGGAAATAATAAGGTTGTTTGGAACCAACTAAAAAGATATGTACTCATCACCTTTGTCTTCTACCAAAAATATATAATAGAAGTTATTTAGTGATTTTGGCATTCATTCCTTCATTTAGGAGGCAATATACATAGAATAAACATGCTACGAGCACATTTGAAAAAAAACTTAAAACCTAAGTTTTTCTGTAGTTGTTGGAAATTCTGAAGATTGTCAGGAGATAAATTTGTGACATGGTGACTAAATTAGTATTTTTTTATCCTCTTATGATCCCTTGCTTCTATCATTATAAAAGGGAAATTATGTTGACCTTGTCAGTTGTAAAGATAACTTCCACAGCAAACTGCTTAGTTTCTGGTTTTGTTTGAAAACATAAAAGACTTTCATTTTGTTCCAGAATTTCTCATAGGTTTAGTTTCCTTTTTTTTTTCCTAAATATGAGTATGCTATTTTTGCAAATTCAAAAAGGTCTGCTTGATTTAAGGTCTTGGCTGAGGGTGGTAAAGTGGAATAAGGTTCTAAAGACTTTACATGAGAACTGTTATTTAGCATAGATTGTTAAAAGTCTGCAGGAACAGAAATTAAAAAAAGATAGTTTATTTCTCTGATGAGATAAAGAAATTAAACTGTTCTTTTGCTTGCCTAGTGGCCAAAAACATTTGTGCTCCTTTTAGAGTCTGTTTAACTCTGTTAATTAACTGTTTATTATATCTTGAAGTAAAGCAAAACTTTGTAATATGTGCATGTGTCTAATTGCTTAGTTGAATAATCGATAAGGCTATGCAGTGTAAGAACTGAGTTTTTTTTATTTAATAAAAAAGAAAAAGGGGGCAGGGAATATCACCTTTGTTATATGCATTATTAAAACAAAGCACAATGACACGATCTTACTTATCCTGATTCAGGCCTCCTTCTCAATGGTAGGTGTCAGGAATTTCATGGTAGTCTGCTCATAGAAGAGGTGTCAAAGAACTGGAAGGAGATTAAAATGTGTGACATGATATAGCGTTTTGTTTCCCTCTGCAAGTAAGATGGTSTACTTCTGACTGAAATCAGAAACATTCT
Organism: Phoebastria nigripes; assembly: GCA_035582835.1. Lineage (NCBI taxonomy): Eukaryota > Metazoa > Chordata > Aves > Procellariiformes > Diomedeidae > Phoebastria > Phoebastria nigripes. Next base: position 580,501 of record JAYKAV010002997.1, read on the forward strand.
TTGCAGATGGTATTGAAGCACTTCATTAGACTCAAATAAATTCATATTAAATGAGTACTGACTAAGAAAGATTGAATTTCAAATATAAATGACTCAAGGAAAAGTTTGAATATTGATAGATACTGTTCTTAATTCATTCAGAATCACCAGAAAGTACTACCCAGTGGTTTCCGGGATTTGAAATATTTGTTCTGTTTTTCAGCAAGCAAGAGTTTTTGTTGAGCAGATGAGCTGCTCATTTATGAGTCCCAGGACCAACCATGGTCCTGGTTGATATGGTCTTTGCATATTTTATGTCTTTACTTCATGTCCAGTTTCAGGGCAACAAAACTACCTGCTCTGTTTCAGCTATGATAATAGTTCCTACCTGATTGGGTAGCATGACCAGATAATATTCCATGTTATGTCTTTTAAGTCTGGAAAAGCAATAACAATCTCTTCATGTATCTTCAGCAAGATACAAATATTAGTACTGCAAATCAGGGAATCCAGTTTGCAATTGACTGGATATAAACTGGTTAGCCAGTGCTACCAAAAGAGAATTCATTTGTGGCATTTCCATAGATTTTAATCACCTGAGATGAAATTATTTTTGGTGTTTACACAACAGTAGGATAGCTTGCTCTTGCATAAGGCCTAGATCCTAACTGTAGGTTACAACCAGGAGTAATGTTTAAGGTCATAAATTGAAATGTTGTTCCTGACTTTTTTTTTCCTCCTCTTCCTATCCCTTCTCAGGGGAAGCACCCAGTCAGCTATTAGTCTTAGTGTAAGTTATATTTCCTTGTTTGCTTTCAGTTGCATTGGTTTGGTGAGGAGAAAGTAAATGAATTCATTTCAGACAGCACCTATTGCTGTTCCCCTGTCATTCCCAGGAGAAGCCAGATAACTGGCACAGTCCTACCATAATTCAGGAAAGGGTMGCAGGTCTTGTGTTCACCTTTGTTACCTTGTGATTTAGACACTCTGAAGAGTGGAGATGCTTTAATAGTTAAATTAAACAATGGGATGTGCTGTAACCCTAGTGACTTCTGTGAACAGTGTGACTGAGACTACTGTCCATCAGGATCAGTTTTCTCTCAACTAATGGCTTTCTAAACAAACAGCTTAAGTCTATGCAAACATTAATTAATAGCTTTGGCACACAACTAAATCATTGATTTGCCATTCTGAGATTATTTTGTCTCTTTTCCTTCTATAACAAAAGTGTTTGCGTATTTGAATATCCTCTTGGTTTTGAGGCAGGATTGAATTATCTTGAATATCTCAGACTCTGAATAGGTGGCATACTACAGGCCCCCTTTCCCCAAATAGTTTCGGGCAGGATTAAAAGCCACCTTGGAAGCTCTCTCAGACTCTTGGAACAAAAATATTTTTTCTCTTCATGGTGCAAATTCTGGATCATCATTAAGACTGTGAATTTGTTATGTTTGTGATTCCCATGACACAAACTGAGGCTTGGTTTGGGAGGATTTTGTATAAAAAGCCACGGTACCTGTCTTTTTAACCTGTCTTCTACTGTCTTCCATAAGTTTTTATGTATTTGACTCAGTTTTGGTATTGTTTTTTGTTTATTTTGTGCCTTTAAATAACAGTTATTTAGAGTGTTAAACTGAAGAACAAATCTGGCCAATAACAAAAGCAGCGCTCCCCTTTCCCTGTTCCCTTTTCTCTTTCCCTTTTGTTCCCTTTTGTAACAACAACGAATTCATGTTTAGTGTATCTGAGCATTTTGACTAGGACTTCTTTCTCCCCTCAAAGCCAGTGGCCTTTTTCATATTACTGTATTGTCAGCACTGTTACTTCATTCTCGAATACTTGCATATGAGTGTTTAAGGATGGAGTCTACTTTTTAATTTTGAAGAAATGAAACAAAATAGATTACATTTTTGAGGTGTTCACTTGGATTATCACAACTAATCTTATACAGTTAGGACTTCTGCATTCCTTTTCCATTGGCCCTCTTCACTATTTTTGTTGTTGTTATCTTCTCTCAATCTCCTCCCTCTGTGCCTAGGCTGATGTGAACTTCCTACTTTGATGTAAACATATACCTCTCATATCATAACAACTATTGTTGACAGAACCACAAGTTAAAGAAATAAGGAAATGTGTTCTTTGACAAAAGTTTATTCCTAGCATTACATGATGAATTTTCCAGGARTGCCTCTATCATTCCCACTCTCAGGAGAAGCTAAAAAACCATCCCGACGTTCCGATGTGGGGTTTGATTACAAAAAAATCCCAAACCAAAAAAAAGCTGTGAATGGACTGTGCTATGGTAAATAAAATATATTGAGTCATTTCTGTATGACTGTGCTATGCTGAACAGTCATACAGAAATGATGACTGTATGATGATGATCAGTGAGATGCAACAAGAGTGGTTGCATCTCACTGACTAACCTCACCACTCAGTTGTATTGTTATTTCTACTTTACTACTTTACTCCTTTGCTTTCCCATAACTGAATCAATATTTTGACCCAGACAGCCACACAAGGCTGAGTCGAACTCTCTCAGGCTGTCACTCATAATCTCTGTATAACACCATCTTGGAGGAGAGGACTGCAAATGTGACCCAGTGAGAAAGGCCAACCCTTACTTCTTACTAGTACAGTTTACAGTCATTCATTACTAGTATGAAACTGTGTGAAATGATAGAGATTTATGGAGAGTCATTGCACTGCATCTGGTCTTGCCTGCAAATGTGACGATGTGACATTCTCATGTATCATTAATCTAACCAAACGCAGTGGGGACATGCTGGGGCTCAACATTAGACTGCAAAAGTGGAAGATAGAAGGCCAGAGCATGTCTATGACACTGTTCTGGATATTCAAACAAACTCTCACAATCTGTTACACTGATACAACCCAGTAGGCTCAACCTGCTGCATTGTGGGTGGAGGATAAGACATACCATGTTGATGGCAGAGTTTGGAGAAACCTCCTTGCCCAGCCACAGCATGATTTTGAGATTTTTCTACTCTGAAACAATTGTATTGCAATTAATAATAATAATAGTAATAATAACAGAAGGACCTAATCTTGGTTTACAGAAGAAGAAAAAATGTTTTTGGCCTCTTGCTGCTGTAGACCCAGGCAGTTAGTCACAATGTTAATACCACCATCTTGGCAAATGTTGGGATATTGTCTTATAAACATATTTGTTGCACCCTACTGATGCTTCTTGAAGAAAGAGTAAAGAGGGGGAGAGGCAGCTGTTTTCATCTTCAGCATCTTCAGTCTTGAGCTGATTCATTGTCATATCCACCATATGGTTGAATAGTTCAGCCTTGGATCTATTTTATACAGTAGATATTTAATTGCTGCTGCCTGGGCTGTGGGATTGGAAAGCTTACCTTGAAGTCCACTTTGTCCATTAAATTTTCATTAATGAAACATTAAAAAATGTGAATACAGAAAACCTAATTATTGATATTGACAAAGGCTCATTGAATGTCTGCTTCAGCCCCATATGTAATTTTAGATTCTATTTCATTTTAATTATGTATGAAATTACAACCAAGTGAAACAGATGAAACAAGTATATAGGGGCATTATAAGCATGTTGTTTTGGTCTTTATTTTTTATATTTGCAGTGGATGATTAGATCATAATAACTTGAAATATATTTTATACAGATGTCACTTTCTTGGTTGTTACATAGTCTGCTTTATCATACAGCTGCTCTGAGCTACTAGATAATAAACCAGATAATCTCCTCTAGCTTCACCGAATTATTTCCTCTTTTTAGGTATAGAGTTGAAATCCTTCTGTGAAACTCATGAACCTCAACTGGGGATGAAGAATAAAAGTGTTTGTGAAGGCAGTCACTGAGTGCTCTAAGTACTAGGCTTCTGGAAGCAGCCTAAAATTTAATTTTTATAGGATTAATTTCTTAGTGGAATCATCCATGCTATGCGTACTCTCAGAAGAAAATTATATTCACATATGTTGTGCATGCATCCTCAAATGACCACATAAATACACAAGGATGGGGTCACCTGTGAAAATCTCTCAGAGCACTGTTTCGTCGGAACATCTGCTAGCAAGACTGGGAAGGAATGCAGTTGACAAGTGACTTTTTGGTTAATGTACCTATTCTTATAAATCTATGCCTTGGGATATTGGGAGGCAGAACCTGAAATTTTTTGCCTTCCTTTCCTCTTGACTTGACCTTGAAATGTGTCTGGTAAAATCTCTTAGAAGGAAAAACAATCCAAGTTCCCTCATTCCAATGTGAGTTTTTCTTCCAATAAAACATTTAATTCTGTGAATTTGGGTTTTTTTGTTGTTGTTGCTTTGAAACCCCATTACAGAGGGGTCTCTTTGAGCCCTGAATTCTTATGCAAAACAGCCAGCATTAACGTCTATGTATCAGCCACTTGTAGCCTTTACACAGGCTGAAATGCTAAAATACATTTTTCTGAATTAAAAAGTACTAATGAAGTTCTTTCAAAACCAAAGTAAACACTATAAATATAGGCACCAGTAATCAATCTGTATTTAATTAGCATAGCAATTCAATGACCACTTATATCCCATCTAAGTCATGAGAAAGACATTGGGATACAAAACACTTAAATGTAAATATGATGGTTTGTTCTGTTAAACAGAAACATGTTTAGGCATGGCTTAAGCTGTCTGTACAGATGTTTCACTGTTGAGGTTTTATTTTGGAAATGAAAAATATCTATCTTCTCATTGCTTTAACAATCTGTTAGATTTGAGTGGCGAGTATGTGGTGAGCTACCTGTGTGTGCTGATTTGCCCGCTTACCACAATTGCTATAAAATTGAAGAGGGTCCTTCAGGGTTTATTCTTCCTGTCACTTGGAACTAGAATTCTAACTTGTTGTCGGAATGAATATAAAGAAACATAGATTTTTTCACTGTTTTGATTATGAGGTTTTATAATTGGGCAGATAAAGTGGATACAACAATTATTCACTGGGCGTACACCAAATTACTGAAAAGGGATCTTGGCAGATTTTCAAGCTGTCTACAGTACTCCTAGGCTGAGTAGGAGTCCATTTACTATTATGGTATGTGCGGAAATTTTATAGTACAGAAGAAACTCATCAATGCAAATGTGTGAATAACTCACACCTGARTAAATCAGAATAAGAAAGTAAAAAGGAAAATGGGTTCTTTAAAACTAAGATGGAACTCAGACATTTCACTGTTCCATCTCTGGTACACAAATTCCAAAAAATTGAGCTTTAAAATCCCTGCTCAGCTACTGTCTGCTGTTGGAGGTTCCCACATCTCTGCATACACCATTAAAATTTCTGTTAGCAAGTTCTCTACTGGACATGATCGGGTGTTTCTTGGCCATAACATCCTTCTGTGGGGCTTTATCTGGGACCTGTTTCTGAATCACACTAACTTGACTATATGTGTAATTATCACAGCATCTAAAGAACATCTCCATTATTAAATTAGTAGGAACAGAATCTTTTTCGAAAGACAATGTTTCCTTCACTAATAATTTTACTACTCCCCTGCTATGTAAGGCTTTAAGAAAAAATGTGCAAAACCTGGCCACTGTCTGTTGGTGCAGCAGGGCTGTCTTGTTCGTGAAAAACAGTGTATTTATCTTAAAACAGTATGCCTATTTTGCCATCCTTATTCTGACTAAAAAAGACTTCCCTCACTTTTCTCCTTGTGTTCATATCCTTGTATTCTGGGGTTATACAGAAGACTACTCACACTATCATAAATTACAATAGCTCTCACCACCAAATAGGAACAATCTGTTTTCCTTAATGATTTATGAATGAGACAGTGGCCTGACTGCAGTGAAATCCAACTATCTGAGCCCAGCACCTTATGTCATGTTTATGGCAGTATATCCATATTAAGGATGTAGTGTCTCATGTCAAAAATGGGTTGGTTAAGGAGATCGCTTGATCTTGTGCATGCAGAGATCTTTCTAACTTAATACAGCTTCTCACTGTAAGTTTTGATTTTTTTTTTTGAGTTTTTTTGCCTGGGGGGTGGGGCAGGGGTTGACCTACAGAACAAAAGTAAAACATCTTGCTAATGGAAGAAAAACAGGACAAGGTCATGGAACCATAGAATCACAGAACAGCCCAGGTTGGAAAGGACCTCAGAAGATCATCTTGTCCAACCTTTCATGGGAAACGGAGCCTAGATGAGATTATCTATCACCCTGTCCAATTGCGTCTTGAAAATCTCCAGTGATGGMGACTCCACCACATCCCTGGGGATGTTGTTCCGGTGATTGATGTTTCTCACTGTAAAAAATTTCTTTCTTATATCAAGATGAAATCTCTCCTGGTGGAACTTGTACCCTCTACCCTTTGTCTTTTCCATGTGACTCCTTGTGAAGAGAGAGCCTCCATCCTTTTGTAGATGCCCTTCAAGTACTGGAATACTGTGATGTGGTCCCCCCTAAGCCTTCTATTCTGCAGGGAGAAAAGACCTAACTCCTTCGGTCTTTCCTCATAGGGCAGTCTCTCCAGCCCTTTGGTCATCTTTGTGGCCCTCCTTTGGTCCCTCTCCAGTCTGTCTGCATCTTTCTTGAATTGTGGGGACCAGAACTGGACACCATACTCCAGGTGCAGCATGACAAGCACTGAGTAGAGTGTGATGATCACTTCTCTATCTGTGCCAATAATGCCTCTGCAGATGCAGGCCAGGATCTGATTTGCCTTCATTGCTGCAGTGATGCTCTGCTGACTCATGTTTGGCTTGTTGTCCACCAGGACCATCAAGGCTTTTTCAGCAAGGCTGCTCCCCAGCCACACAGATCCTAGCCTATATTGGGCTCTTTGGTTATGTTGTCCCAGGTGCAGCACTTCGCACTTGTCTTTGTTAAACTTCATACTGTTCTTGCTGTCCCACTCTTCCAGCTTGTTCATGTCCTTCTGTAAAATAGCTCTCCCTTCTGATGTGTCCACCTTAGTGGATACCCAGTTTAGTATCACCAGAAACTTGGTGATGGCGCTTTCACTCCCATCATCCAGATCATTTGTGAAAATGTTGAACAGGTGTGGGGCCCACTGTCGACCCCTGGGGGGACCCAACTTGTGACAGGTGGCCAGCCTGGTTGAAAACCATTGATCACCCTCTGAGTGCAGCCTGTGAGCCAATTTCCTACCCATCCCACAGACCACCCATCCAATCTGTATCTTGCCAGTTTGTCCAGGAGAAGGCTGTGGGAAACAGTGTCAAACGCTTTGCTGAAGTCCAGGCAAGCAACATCCACTGCTCTCCCCATGTTGACAGAAGATGTTATATTGTTGTAGAAGGTGATCAAGTTAGTCTGGCATGATTTGCCTTTGGTAAACCCATAGTGTCTTTTCCCAATCACTGCTTCATTTGGTTTGTAATAATTTATGGGAGGACTTGTTCCATTACTTTCCCAGGGATTAAAGTAAGGATAATGGGCCTGTAGTTTCCTGGGTCCTCTTTTGGGCCCATCTTGTACGTGGGTGTGACATTTGCCWTCTTCCAGTCACCAGGGACATCCCCTGATCTCCACAACTTTTCAAATATTAGAGACAGTGACCTTGCAACAGTGTCAGCCACTTCTTTTAACACCCTGTGGTGGATTCTGGCTGGGCCCATAGATTTTCATGGGTTGAGCCCTTGCAAGAGGCCACAGCCCAGCACTTCTTCCACAACCAGTGGGTTGACACATGTGTTGTCATAGCTACTTGATCCTGTGATCTGGGGTCCAGCAACACTGGTAAAGACGGAAGCAAAGAAGATGCTGAGACCTCTCTCTTGTCAGCATTATTAGTGACTAGTTTTCCTGCCCTGTTTAGTAATGGGCCTACGTCTTCCCAGTGCTTCTGCTTTCTGCTCACGTATCTGAAGAAAGCTTTATTGACATGTCTGGCCAATTTCAGTTCTAACTGAGCCTTAGGCTTCCTGACTGCATGCACTAGCAAGGTTCTTGTAATCCTCAATGGCTATTTGGCCACCTTTCTGTAGCTGGTATGCTTCCTTTTTGCTTTTAAGCACACCCAAAAGCTCATTGTTAAGCCAGGGTGGTGTCTTGTTCTGCCTTCCTTTCTTTTTTAGGGGATGGACTGTTCTTGTGCTTCCAGGAGGCTGCTCTTGAATAACTCCCAGTACTCACAAGCTCCTTTGCCCTCCATGGATGCTTCCCATGGAATCGCTCACAGCTGGGCTCTGAGTGTAATGAAGCTGTCTCTTCTAAAATTCAAGGTCTTTGTCCTACTACTGGTCTTCAGTGTGCTTAGCAGGATCTTAAACTCCACAGTGTTGTGATCGCTGTATCCAAGGATACTATTGGTAGTCGTTTTGTCAAGTAAGTCTTCTTGGTTTGTGAGCAGTAAATCTAGCAATGTGCTGTTCCTAGTTGGCATGTCCAGCATCTGTAGCAGGAATCCTCTGCATTCCAGGAACCTGAGGGATGACTTGTGCACCACTGTGGTTTTTTCCCAACAAATATCCAGGTAATTGAAGTCACCCATGAGGACCAGGTTCTGTTGGCCTGAGACTTCCTTGAGCAGCCAAAGTAAGGTTTCATCAGCCTCATCATCCTGAATGGGAGGTTGGCAACAGATACTTAACATGACATCCTCCTTGGTGAAGATTCCTCTAACTTTGATCCAAAGGCATTCGATAGAACTTTTGTGGTCTCCATAGCTCACCTCCATATACTGAAATTCTTCTCTTACATAAAGTGCAAATCCACCTCCTCTTCTTCCCTTCCTATTTTACTGAAAGAGTTTGTAGCCATTCCAGTCATGTGAGTTTTCCCACTAAGTTTCTGTGATTCCTGTGATATTCATAACTCCCAGACTGGGTATGAAGCTCCAGTTCTTCCTGTTTGTTGCTCAGACTGTGTGCATTGGTATACATGCATCTGAGATGGCTGGACTTAGGTTTCTTGCCTTCGGAAAAGGTTGGGGAGCATTCTTCACTACTCCTGTAGGTGTGCTCACTCACCCTGTTGCTTATGAATATGCAGGTGTTACAGCTTTGGACCCTACCCACCAAGTTTATTAATTAGAGGAAAAATCTATTCTGAAGCTTTTGCATACAGCATACACCACCTTTTCGGACAACTGCGATCTCTTTCAAAATACAAAATTCACTCTTTTTTCATGTACATAGTAGTGTAAATCATTGCTCAGAACCCTATGGTATAATGGGTTGAACTCACTCCATACTCTTTAGATTCAACAGAGGTGAGGTTGTTCAGTGCCTTGCAATGGTGAGTCTTCACTAAATGAATAATGTGAATTAAATATAATCATTGTGGTTTTTCTATCATCTTGACTATTAATAAGCTGAATGAAGTATCAAATTGTTATGTAAACTATATATACTGATTTAAACTCTTGGTTTGCAGACATTTATGTAGGGTTTACTGATCAACAAATTAGACACAAATCATATTTAAATAAATGGAAATCACTAATTTCCATACTGAATATAAACTAGATAAACTTCATTTTTTCATGTAGGGTAATAACCCTCTAAAACCATTTATTGCCTCATATATTCCAATCCTTAAGCAATTAATATCAGGTGTAGATTATTTAAGGGATAATCTTTGCAGCATTGAAGTATGTGCCTTTTTCATAATTATATCTGAAGTGTTTGTCATGGTTTTAATTAACTTCTAAGAAAATGCTGGTGGACTATAAATTAGTTGCTCCTCCTTTCCTCGTCTTTTCTTCCCTCACTGATACATATTTTTTATTTGTGGCATTCATTTCAGAAAGATGCTTTGAAGATTTTTTGCCTCTGCTTCCTGCTTCAAACAGTTAAAATGTAAATGGCTTTTCTGACAAGGCCACAATTTTCGATATAATGTGTTTTCTAGGTCATAATGATGATAATAAAAAGAGTACAGTGCAGTGTTTATTATAAACTTTTAAGACTTGAATTTGGGTGAACACTTGAGAAACAAGTAAAATACTATAGGCTTGATTTTAGCATCACTATTTCTTCTGCTTTGTGAGCTCTGTTTGTTTACACATTTAAGAACTATTTGAAATAATTCAAGACAATTGATTCTTGTCATGAGTTGGTAATACTTGTGTGCATTTTATTTCAAAGACTGAGTTCCCAACAGGGACCTAAAACCAAATCAATAGTCTGAAGAGTTTCATGGCAGGATTCATGTAAGTAATGCAGGCACAGATTGCACTGCATATAAGTGTACTAACATATTTTTTCGTCTTGGCTTTTTTTTTTCTTTTTTTGCACCATTTTTGTATATTGCTTTATTCATGACTATTCATCCTTTGGGATAACTTTAAGATGCACTGATTTTTATTAGATAAACTGCAGCCTTTTGGCTGACATTCTGGTAACATTTTCCTGGGTCTCAGCTGATCCTTTTCATTCACTTTTAAGAATCATCAAAGAGTTGAACACTATCTTGGCCTGTGTTGTAGCTTGATCTTTAATTACCCTTCTTTTTTATGTATACAGAACAATAGCTGCTCAAATAAGGGATTCAGGCTCAAAATGTGGTCCTGACATGTGTGTAGACACATTGTCTAGGTAGTATCCTAGATGATTCAGATGTGACAATACAGATATGTCAGTTTCCTTCAATTGTTGTGAACAGCTGGATGTCTTTTCAATTAAAGTTGAAATTAACAATTGAAGTGAAATTAACACTTTTAACTAACACTAATAGTCAAAAAAATTCAACAGGAAGAAAGCAAAACAGCCCTGCCTCAGACTGACTATGAACTGTTATTGATTATCCAAGTGGTTTCTTCTTATTGAAACCTCAGTTGCTCATTCACTTTAAACTGTCTTTTTATGGCAGGCTGGCTTCCTAACCGATGGAAACATTGTGACGTCACTTTACCAACTTGAAATGAGTTTCAACTGAATTATGACTTTTATTCCTTACCACTTAAGACAACTACAATAAAGAGTTGAAAGAAATAGAGAAAAAAGCATTTGCAGAAATTAAGAACACATTCTGGTGTCTGAAAGGTGATGCATGAACTGCCTCTGGGCATTTGAATTCTGTCCATTGATTATCTTTGAAATGTCTTTGTTAACTGAAGAAAGCTACATGTGACCAGTTGGCAAGCTTGCTTTCCAAGCGTATCAACAGATTGTATAAAACAAAGTATATCATGCTAAAATATTTCCTTTTTGTATCCATAATATTTTACCTCCTAGAAGATGTTTAGGATCTTGGGGAGATCACCCTGATATCTGATCTTTGACATATAGGGGCTTGGTAAGCAGGTCCCAAGACTAAAGTGAAAGATCTGGATGTAGCAGGAAGAAATGTTCGTGCTTGCTACTCTAGATCTTGCTAAAATGCAAATTGGTACACCTGAATTAATGCATCTGAATTATAAGGGCTGTTAACGATTGCTGCTTTAGAGATCTTATAGGTACCTTCTGCATACCTGCAAGGTAGTTTTACAGACACCTGCCCATACTAGTTGTTTGTGCCCCTTTCACCTTTTCTTGTTTTTTTTTTTTTGTTTTGTTTTGTTTTGTTTTGTTTTGTTTTTTTCCCAGTTAAACGAGATAGCTGAGATAATCCAGTGGCTCATTGCTGCAAAGAAGGGTGGTGACATTGTTTAAACTCCTACCTATACTCTTCTTCTGGTGTATCATACACCTGAATCAGCTTGTCGATTTTTAAGCTGACAAAAAATCACTGTTTCCTTTGTGCTTTTCCCTTACCCGGATTAGCTTTCTGCCAGGTCAGTGAATGCATTAGTTTCTTCTAGTCAGACAAGCAGCAGTGCTAGTTAAGGGAATTTGTGTGAGAACACAGCCTGGAGGAGAGAGGGCAGTGGAAGGGCATCAGTTCTTCAGGAGCAGCAAACGACTAAATCTCTCACTTCTTTTCCCAAGAGTGGTTGTTACTTTGCTCATATCAGTGATCTGTTTTGCAATTCAGCCTCAAAGAGACAAATAGACGAAAYTAAAGGAAAATGTGTTACAATGTTGGAAATGGATGGCTTGGTTTACAGTTCTCCTAAGACAGCTTTGCTGCTGAGAAAAGGTACATGAAACTTACAACTAGGTTAGATATTACAACCAAAAAGAAGGTGTTTGGACAGAGTGAAAATACTGATCAGAAAGCAGTGGACCTTCTTTTCAAGAGCTTTAGGGGTTTAAGAGTTTTTTAGTTCTCTTCTGTAGCTAGCTTGGAACATTTGAAACTTTTGGTGTAAATTATGTAGGTTTGTCTCTAAAACTCACCAAAAAAAGCGAAATAATAGAGTGTACGGAAATTGCTGGAAACTGAAAGGAGGTCTGTGTTTGTAGTTTTCTGCTGTGGCTCAACCCATTTTCTATGGATAAATGCTTGATTGCAATGGAAGTTGTGTCCAAAAATTCTTTTACTCAGTCTGAAAAAAGAACATTAACAGTATAACTCATTGTGAATTAACTTATCAATTTCCATATTAATTACAATTTGAAAAGCGAAAAAGCCAATGGGAAAATCTGTTTGAAAAACTAATACCACGCAAGGAGTATCTACAGCTTTACTGACTTTTCTATATCTGAAAGTTATGTGTAAAGCTTTTAGCTAGCTGTAGGTGATGAAAATAAAGTACACTAAGGAGGACACAATAGTCATATACCATGGTTGCTTTGTGGAAGAAAAAATACATTTTTCTTCTCTCCACATTCTACTCCCTGCAATTTAAAAATAAGAATGTATTTTGTTAAATGTTCTGAAACACAGATTCTTTTAATATATTCCTTGACATTCTAAAAGTTCTTTTAGGACACAAAATAACAATTGCCAGTCAGTTAGTTTTTGGTTTTGTTTTAAAATGAAAAGTGTGTTGGTTCATTAACATTGAAACTGTTAGTGAGAACATGATGATATGGTAAATCAAAAGATATTCTGAAGCAGCTAGAAAAAGCCAATTGTTCACATTTCTTTTGATATTTTCAAAATTTTCAGTCTTGTATTTGAAGTAATTTTAAAGCAAAAGTAATATTGAAAAACAATTCATTTAAAATACTACATTTTAAAATTATTTAATTTTTCAGAAGTGTATTTTGTAGATTTTTACTTTTTCTTCTGTAATAATACATTTTTAATACAATGACATGTAAAAGCTTCATCAGCCAGGAAAATAATTTACAGCCTGTCCCTAGTTTATGCATGTAGTCTTCTTTATACACTTTTGCTACTGCAGCTGCAGAGCAGAAATGGTGGTCATCAGGGACAGGATTTAGGGCAACTTTTGTGTAACGTTTCATTCCTTTTTTATCATAATTGTCACCTATAGATATTTTATATTTTTGAATCTTGTGTCAAAGCACAATGTTGTAATACAAACCTTGCAACTTTTTTGCTAGGTAATCCTTCCTTACCAATAATCTGTTCTTCTTACTATGACTATAGCAGTCTCAAGAATTAGTACAGAAAAGACTTTACCTGAAAATTTTTCCTTCTTAGCACTGAGCTTATAAAGAGAAAAGCATTTTTGCTAAGCAGACTGACAACCTCTCAAATAAATTATTCACAAAAGCAGCGCATTCAATCTCTTAAAATTCAGTCCCTTAAAAATCAACAAAAATGTTTAGCATGTTTTGATCATAAGCAGTAGTGATGAGGAATTCTTCTTACCTTTGCTCAGTCTTCCTGTTTTGCAAGAACAATCGCTTCCTCTTGCTGCTCTTCTCTTTTTAAATTTCTGGTCTTGAGCACTCATTAATAAAGCAGTTGTAAGAATTTTCACCTATGGCAAGATAACTTCGTAAAACCTTCTGCTCTTTAATCTCTACACTAATGCCTCTATCAACGTTATGTGAGAGAATCTGAAAGAAAAGGTAGGCTGTTTTGTGTCAGTAGCAAACCACAATCTTAGTCTGTGCTMCCAGAGAACTAGAAAGGAAGGACGAAATAAGATAAATCACAATGTTTCCAGATTTTCTGGAAGAGATATTGCTGTGTCTTTTACATGGTTACGTACAGTCTCAGAAAAAGTATAGAACCGATCTGTGGTGCAGAGCTGAGGTACATAGTATTAGTTTAATTGTCATTCAGTGTATAGCTTCCTCTGTCTTTAAAAGGAGATTTTGTATCATGAATAAGTATGCAATTAAAGCAAAATTTTAAAAAAAATATCCAGAGATCAATGCGGACAGTCTATCCTCCTGCTGAGAAAGGTAATTCTGGGAGGAAGATCTCTTTGCAAGCATGCTACTAGCTCAAGGATCGCATCCTGTCCTTATCATTTGTGCCTCTCTGTGGAGATGACTTGTCCTTTACAGTAATGTAACTTCTAAGAAGGCATCAGTGTTTGTTTGTATGACCCAAGACCCATACAGAAGGACAGCAGAGCTATGTATTTCTAAATGAGAAGGAATCATAGAATCATGGAGTAGTTTGGGTTGGAAGGGACCTTTAAAGGTCATCTAGTCCAACCCCCCTGCCATGGGCAGGGACAATCTTCAACTAGATCAGGTTGCTCAGAGCCCCATCCAACCTGACCTTGAATGTTTCCAGGGATTGGGTGTCTACCACCGCTCTGGGCAACCTGTTCCAGTGTTTCACCACCCGCATTGTAAAAAATATCTTCCTTATATCTAGACTAAATCTACCCTCTCTTAGTTTAAAACCATTCCCCCTTGTCCTGTTGCAACAGGCCCTACTAAAAAAAGTTTGTCCCCGTCTTTCTTATAAGCCCCCTTTAAGTAYTGAWARGCTGCAATAAGGTCTCCCTGGAGCCTTCTCTTCTCCAGGCTGAACAACCCCAACTCTCTCAGCCTTTCCTCACAGGAGGGGCGTTCCATCCCCCTGATCATTTTTGTGGCCCTCCTCTGGACCTGCTCCAACAGGTCCATGTCTTTCCTGCGCTGAGGACTCCAGAGTTTGATGCTGTACTCCAGGTGGGGTCTCACCAGAGCAGAGTAGAGGGGCAGAATCACCTCCCTCGATCTGCTGGCCATGCATCTTTTGATGCAGCCCAGGATACAGTTGGCTATGCTCCAAGCCTCTAATCTTCTCTGAGACATGGCATTAATGTATGAATAGACCCCAAATCAGATTCTTCTCTTCAGCATGCCTGCTGATTTTTAAAAGTAAAATAAATAACCAGACTGTGTTAGAGCAATGATTTATTTAGCTGAATATCCCACCTGTGTCACAGGCCTGTAACAGATGCCTACCTACTTTTTTATACTGGTCAACTGGACATGGCCAGAGTTCAAGTCTGAGCACTTATTCTAATGATTAAACAGAATAGATGCTAATAGGCATGATTTGATCTGTGTCAATGAGTACTCTCCCAGAACACGTCTGGGAATGATTTTGGGTTACACCACGAGCTATGGACTGTTGCCAGCAGGCATTCCCCTTTGAGGAGGAAGAGAATTTTGTTGTCTGGATGCAAACCATTAAAACCTACAACTAGTTACAACCTTTGTGTTCATAGCCTGTGGTGCACTTTCATTCTACAAATTGGTTCAATTATTTTCAGACCACATGAAAACTGATGTCAAAAACACGCTGGGGGAGTGAGTTGCTCTACTGCTTACCTGTGTATTATGTCTCTGAACTGTGCACAGTATTCAAGAGTTGGTTAGGCTGAAGCTTTATACAGTAGTACATAGAAATATAGCTGCATATATATTCCGATCCTTATTATTTTGCTAAAAATTTCTACCATTGTTTTTTTATTTTACCGGATAACAAGTTCACATGCTCATAAACTGTCTAGAACAACTCTAAGATGTAGCAACATGTTACATTCATCACTGTGTATCTAAAGTGAGGATTGATCTCGTGCATCACTGTGTATTTATCTACACTGAATTCCGTATAACGTTTTTAGAGATTGCAAGATTATTTTGCAATTCTTTGCAGCTGATTTTAGCTTTTACTCTGATAGATAACTTTGAATTATCACACTACTTTACAAGCATTTTTGTATCATTTTGAAATCATTTGGGAATAAGATGAATATCACAACCCTAGGACTCCTGTTATAGCTCTTCTAATGTCCCTCCTCTGTGCGGGAAACTAACAACTTCTTGGTTTCTGCTTTGTATCTTTTGACCTCTTATTAATATATGAGAGAACATTTCCTCTTAACTCTTAACAGCTTAGGTTTTTTTAAAAAATGAAGAGGTTAGGAATTTTTTTAAAACATCCAAGTATCAAGCTGAGGATTTACTTTGGACTCCGAGTCCTCTGTGGAACTAGGTTTGTGAAGCATAGTATCCAATGTGCCAAGTCTGGCTGGCTGATGGGTAGGGAAGGGAGAGTAAGCTATGCACTACTCTGTGCAGCTTTCATAGGTGTAAGATCTGAGAAACATCTTATCATAAGATGAATAAAATAGTGGGGGAAAAGGAGTAGAGAGTTAGGTTCTTGAAGTTTCTTATAGACAGTAAATTTAGGTTTTCTTCCATTCTGAACAGAATAACCTTATAAAAATTGGTTCTCATTAGAGTTTCAAAATAAAAACTTACAAACATGTGTAAAGAAATCATGCATGTTTATTTTTCTAAAGATGTTTCATTGCAAATCAAGAGCTGCCTAAACAGTATGTTTTATTCTAATAGGTGGCTCTACCTGTTCAATATTACTCTGAACATGAAAACATGGTCTAGTTCATAGTCCAGTATAATCTGTTCAACAATGTCAATAATCTCTCCAGTGACATTAGAGGTTGATTAAAAATAGCTCAAATGAACAAAGCAAAACAAAATAAAACCCCTTGATAATAATGTATTTAACAACAACAACAACAACAACAACAAACCACAACAGAAAACACCAAAAAAACCAAAACCCAAAAAACCAAAACATTTATTTAGGAATAAATAAATTACATTGTACATGAGCTAAGAGAACTCTCAAGCTTGTGCACAGGGTAGTAGGAGGAGAGAAAATACCAGTAGTTGGAAAGGACTGAGTCGGGGATCTCTTGAGCAAACTCAAGTTGATAGGACCAGATGGTACACAGTTCGGGGAGTGGGGTGCTGAGAGTGCTGGCTGATACAATTTTGATGTGGCTCACACATCAACTACATATACACAATAGATAGCGTGTATGTACCAAGTGTGGAACGTGTTTGGACTACCTAATTGACTTCTGTGATGAAATTACTAGATGAGTGGAGAGCACTGAATGTAATTTATCTTGACTCCAGCAAGGCTTTCCATACCATCTCTCACAGCATCTTTGTATTCAAGAAGGGACATCATCCCCAGTGGAATGGTCTGCTATATAAATGAAAAACTTGGTGAATTATAAGGCTCAAAGGGTAGCTGTTAAGTGATTGTACTGTAGCTGGAGGCTGGTTACAACTGGAGATCCTCAGGGGTCTGTCTGGGGGTCCTATCTTTATTGGTATGTCTATGACTGACCCAGAGGAGGAGGTGGAATAAACCCTTTTCAAGTCTGCAAATGACACCAAACTGAGAGATTCAATAGATTTGCTAAAAGGCAGGGCTGCCACTGGGGGACCAAGACAGGTTGACAAGAACCTCATGAAATTCAGCAAAGACAAATGCAAAGTCTTGTGTGTGGGACAAACTAATCCCATGCAATGGCACAGGCTGGGGACTGGCTGGCTAGGAAGCAGCTCTGCCAAAAAGGACCTGGTGGACCTGAGGGACATAATTATTTTT
This sequence comes from Phoebastria nigripes, assembly GCA_035582835.1. Taxonomy (NCBI): domain Eukaryota; kingdom Metazoa; phylum Chordata; class Aves; order Procellariiformes; family Diomedeidae; genus Phoebastria; species Phoebastria nigripes. Next base: position 598,105 of record JAYKAV010002997.1, read on the forward strand.
CTTTACTCAACACTCATTAGTCTTTATGTGGAATACCATGCGCAGATCCTCTTCCCCCACCCTACATACAAGAAAGGTGTTGATAAATTGGAGCAAGTCCAATAGAGGGCAACAAGGATTGTCTAAGGCTGTAGCATGTGCCTTCTGAAGAGAAGCTGGGGGAACTGGACTTGTTTATCCCACAGAAGGGAAGGCTTATAGGCACCTAACAGCTGTCTTCTTGTACCTATGACAAGGTTACTGAGGAGCTGGAGATTGGCATTTTACTGAGATAAAGAATGGGAGGATGAGAGCATATGGTCATAAATTGAAACAGGAGAGTTTCCAGCTAGATGTAAGGGGGAAAAATCACTATAAGGATAATCAAACATTGGAAGAGATTGCCTGGAGACAAGCCCTGTTCAAATAGATATATTTTATGCAAATAAATCATATTTAGAAGTCTTTGGCTTGCTGAGTATTGGTATGCATTCAACTTTATTGACAGTGAAGTCCACTTTGAATTTAATTAAGACTACTGAAGTGGAACACTTTTTATTGGCCTAAATAAGAAGCTCATTTCAGAATTGCACCTTCCCACAAATAAATTAGTATGTATTCTAGAGCTGTAGATGCGTTCCTGATTTGACTGGGGGAGGAGATAAGCCATATAGCTGTGACTATGTCATGTTAAATGCAAGTACCTATTGAGTAGGGAGTAATAATAGGTGCAGGGAGAAGTAAGCATCAATTCCCTAAATCCTTGCTCTGGAATTGTTACATCATGGATAACTTATTCTTATGAATCTGCCCTGCTCTTGTGGTGCTTGGCTTTTACAGTCCTCTGTATCAACCCCAGGTAACAGCTGAACTCTGGAGATCTAGCTTTCAGATAAAAGAGGTGTGAAAGACTAGTTCTGAAAGGCAGCAGGATTTTTGGCCTGAAGGGATTGTGATTGAAAGTGCCTCAAACAAAGTTCTGCTCATGGTTTCAAGCTCTTAATATTTCATAAATGGTAAAAGTGAAATAATTTAGCTGCTCATTCCAGTTTTGCTTTGATTTGGAAACTGTAGTGGTTCTTCCTCTTCCAACCTTTATCTGCTTGCTTTCTGAAGAAGCTACATGGCTTTCTTGACTTCTTCACCCTGAATGCAGTTTTAGCCCTAAATGTCCTCAACTCCACAGTGTGTGATTTCACTCTTTTCTTATTTTATGAGGAAATGTAAAATCAATTGTTTTGATTATAAACACAGGGAGAAAGGGTAAATAAGTGTGTTTGATGGACTTGTTAAGATAGCAATTGGTTCAAAATCTGTTTTATAGCAGCCTTGGAGATTGCTTCCTGAGATGAAGACAACTGGAATGATGTCTGTCTGTGGATAAGCTTTTTCAAGTTATAGTTTGTAGCAGCTGAAATTTCTCTGAGACACTTTGAAGGGACTCAAGAAAAGTGAGAAAGGGAACGAAGCTTATTTTTATTGGGCATAACACTTACTATAGAGATGTTCTCATCTATGTAGGAAAATCCTTGATATTGAAAAGTTAAATTTGCCATTTAATGACTTAATACTTCTAAAAAATATTAGACTTAGCCAAACCACAAATCTTATGGAGATTTTCTGAGAAAGGGTAACACCCTCTTGTCTTATCCTCTCACTCCGTTTTCCAGATTTGAGCTTATACCCATCATCCTATTTATAGTCCTTGTATTGGGTTTATGTGGCAAAGTTTTGGTAGCAGGGGGGCTATAGGGGTGGCTTCGGTGAGAAGATGCCAGAAGCTTCCCCCGTGTCTGACAGAGCCAGTTCCAGCCAGCTCCAAGACGGACCTGCTGGTGGCCAAAGCTGAGCCCATCAGCAATGGTTGTAGCGCCTCTGTGATAACATATTTAAGAAAGGGTAAAAAAAACCCACCATGCAACAGCAGCTTGGAGAGAGGAGTGAGAATATGTGAGAGAAACAACTCTGCAGACACCAAGGTCAGTGAAGAAGGAGGGGGAAGAGGTGCTCCAAGCGCTGGAGCAGAGAGTCCCCTGCAGCCTGTGGTGAAGATGATGGTGACGCAGTTTGTTCCCCTGTGGCCCATGGAGGTCCACGGTGGAGCAAATATCCACTCTGCAGCCCATGGAGGACCCCATGCCAGAACAGGTGGACATGCCCTGAAGGAGGCTGTGACCCTGTGGAGAGCCCATGATGGAGCAGGCTCCTGGCAGGACCTGTGGACCCATGGGAGATCCATGCTGGAGCAGTCCGTTCCTGAAGGACTGCACCCCGTGGAAAGGACCCACGCTGGAGCAGTTCATGAAGAACTGCAGCCCATGGGAAGGACCCACGTTGGAGATGTTCGTGAAGGACTGTCTCCCATGGGTGGGACCAACATGGATTGGAGCGGGGGAAGAGCGTGAGGAGGAAGCAGCAACAGTGACAACAAGGTATGAGCTGACCACAACTCCCATTCCCCATCCCCCTGTGCCACTTGTGGGGAGGAGGTAGAAACACTGGGAGTGAAGTTGAGCCTGGGAAGAAGGGAGAAGTGGGGGGAAAGTGTTTTAAGATTTGTTCTTATTTCTCATTATCCTACTCTGATTTGATTGACAATAAATTAAATTAATTTCCGCAAGCCGAGTCTGTTTTGCTCGTGACAGTAATTGCTGAGTGATCTCCATGTCTTTATCTYGACCCATGAGCCTTTCATCATATTTTCTCTCCCCTGTCCAGTTGAGGAGAGGGAGTGACAGAGCAGTTTGGTGGGCACCTGATGGCCAGCCAAGGTCAACCCACCACAGTCCTCAACAGATCTTTGATACTAGGTGGCTTTTCCTGGAGCTTACAGAGAGGATGGTATTCTATGATGTGCATTTCTTCTCATTCTTGTTTACCTGTATCATTAAAATGGCCTCATTTCTATTTAATTTCTAACTACTTTACTCAGCATCTTGTGAGGTAGTTCTGAAAAACGCATACACATTTTTGTCATTATTTCTTCTATGGAAATCAGACATCAATGATTTTTGACACACTGTCTAATTTTTTTTACAGCTCCTGTGCTGAAAAGTTAGATAATCCAAATACAGTGGCTCACAGTGTAAAAAATTTATGATACTTTTCTCTATTACTTGGAGCACTTATCTTCAATTTTTCTCCACTTGTGTCCTAAAAGAAAGGACAGATTGTTGGAGTGGACTGCAGAAATTGCTGTGCCACATCCCATTCCAATTTATACTTGTGTTGAACTTAAGTAAACTAAAAACTTGGCATAGGCTTTACCCATCTCTGTGAGAATGGTGATTCTTCTTCAAGCTATCATTTGTTGCTTTTAACCAGTCAGTCAAAACAGGTGATTATCCTGCTGTTTTTAGCGTTGGTGCAGCCTCATCTTGAGTATTGTGTGCAGTTCTGGGTCCCACAATTTAAGGAAGATGTTAAGGTACTTGAATGCAACAAAGCTGGTGGAAGGGCTGGAAGGAACATCCTATGAGGAGCGGCTGACGACTCTGGGTTTGTCTAGTTTGGAGAAAAGGAGGCTGAGGGGTGACCTCATTGCTCTCCATGGCTTCCTGAGGAGGGGACGTGGAGAGGGAGGTGCTGATCTCTTCTCCTTGGGATCCAGCGATAGGACGTGTGGGAATGGTTCAAAGCTGCGCCAAGGGAGGTTTAGACTGGATATTAGGAAGTATTTCTTTACCAAGAGGGTTGTCAAACACTGGAACAGGCTTCCCAGAGAGGTGGTTGATGCCCCATGCTTGTCAGTGTTTAAGAGGCATTTGGACAGTGCCCTTAATAATTTGCTTTAACTTTTGTTTAACCCTGAAGTGGTCAGGCAGTTGGACGAGATGATTGTTGTAGGTCCCTGTCAACTAAAATGTTCTGTTCTGTTCTATTCTATTCTGTTCTGTTCTGTTCTGTTCTATTCTAAAAGCCACGTGAATACAGTCATGGGTCATCCAAAGAAAAATCTTGTGAGATGTCTGAGTCTGCAGATGAGACAAAAAGTAATTTTTCTGACTAACATCTGATAATGAAGAATGTTTACCTTCATCTATAAAAACAAGGACAGGTGACAGGGATCCTTTTTATGAAAGCATTCTCCCAATCCGGCATGAATTCAAACATTCAGACATCCAGACAATCCCTTTTGTTTGTTTTAATATAGTGGAAGCTGAATCTGTTTAATACATGGTTGGTTATGTATTCCTGAACCCAAAATTGTTTTGTTCCTCCCTAATGGCTTTTTTAAAAAATCTTGCAGTCTTCTCAGATGCAATGTTGTTTCTGTAATTAGGCGATCAGCAGAGTATCTATTGTCCCAAATATTGTTCTTCATCATTACTTAAAACCGCAATGAATTAACTTTGTGTCTAGTTTATTGTTCTCAAGTGCTGTGCAGAGTATTGGTTTATTTCATCAGTAAATATAGCTGCCTGTGGAACAATGGATTTTTCAGCTCCTTGTTATTTCATCTTTTTTTCCCTGTTTCTGGCTGCTTCATGTTTAGGTACTTTGTTACACTCCTTACATTAAATTTTGCTACAGATAGGTTTTGTTAACTTCTCATTAAGGAGAAACCACATGATTAGACTGAACCCCTTAGACTGAATATTAGGGCTCTAATCTCCTGTTTACTCTACAAACCTGAGAGACTGTTTTTCCTATGGGAGCCTGTGACAGAGACTGATTAAAGTGATTTCAGACATAATTTCTTCAAACAAATTATTATTTATTCACCCCAAGGGTTCATAACAGATAAAACAAACAAGCAAGCAGTGAAAAAAATGCCTGTGTGCACATTTCCTCTTGCCTAATCTTTAGGGGATTTGAAGTTTTGGCAAATCCAGTTCAGCCCAGTTATTTCAAGTTTGTCTCTCAACTGAAGATATACCAAATAGTTAGAATCCGTTCAATGTAATATTTTTCTTGGTCTTCCTTTAAGATGTTACTATTTTTATTTACCTCTGGTTTTAATTAGAAAGAATAAATCTCGCTCCTTAATTGGTTTCCAAAATATTGGGATGGAGATAATACTCTGAATTATAGCTTTGCCATCATTTTGTCATTGATCCTTGATATTCTTGAAGTGCTTTGTTGATGTGCTTCCTTGCTACTTGTTAATCACTTCCTTTAACTTTCCACAAATGGGAGGACATTAGCAATCAGACACAGTGAACTGCAACAGATACTCACATTGTAATACATTAGACTGTAATATATATATAGTATTTATATATAAAACTAGCTAATTCACATATCAAGCATTCACATACAGATGGAAAAAGCAAAACTGTTTAAATAAGCCCTATCAGAAATCTCAACCACAAGTCAAGATGGAGTGTTTTCTTTTTCTGTCTTTTTTTTTTCCATAGAAAAGAAAAATTAGACTTTTGTCAGCCAAACCTATTCATGAATGTATACAGAGTTTATCATCCTCTTTGTCCAAAAAAACCCACCCCACCAAATCTGTCTGTGTTTAGGAGAAGAAGTCAAAATGTCAATTTTGCTTTGGCATTGTCAGCGTTAACAGAGTTAGAAATGTATTTGGGTTGTGTTTTTCTTTTTCTTTTTTTTTTTTCCTTTCTTTTTTTTGTTACATTTTAAGTTCAGAAAAATAACTGGAGTAAGCATAAAGCTTTTACAGTGACCAAACAAAGTATTTTAGTACAGATTTTTTTTTCCAGTTCTTGGTTCTACTGGGAGAACTATTCCTCCAATGCTTTAATTTGCTTAACAGTTTGTTGTAGCTACCAACCTCTGCCAAATTGTTCATATCAATTCTTGGATGAGAAAAGTACAATGTTTTACATTACTTTTCATTAACTGCTATCATATTTTCAGAAAATTGATTCCCATTTGCTTGGCCACAGAAAATTTTAGAATAAGAAAACAAATCTGCCCTCCAAAATCTTTCTGACTTTCTCCCARTCTACTGTTATTTTTAAAAAGTTCCAATTGTATTTTTCACAGTTGATGATTATTTATTTTTTGTAGTAATAAGCCAATACTGGAAAAAAATACAAACCAGCAAAATTCTGAACTCAATCTTTGGCAATTTCATAAGAAACTACTTTAAGAGAAAAAGGGATATTTTGCAAAAATCTGACATATAATATGTTTTGGAATATGAAAAATATTATGCATCACTCTGCCATAAATTGTTCAAATTTAACACCAGCTTAGTTTTACAGTTTAATTTTTTAGTTTAGGTTTAGGTTTTAGTAGTTTAGCAATACAATGATGGTAATCCCAAATGTAGCTAGATCAATGAGCAGGAGTTAAAGCCCAGTTCTGGAGACTAAAATAGGGGAATGTGTACTATGTACTTTAACTATTCTGAATAGCAGGCCTGAGCTTTCATAGCTTAAACTATGTGTAGGGGTAAAATTTTTTCTACAGTCAATAAATAATGCAAGGCAAATTTTAATGAGAAATAACGTATCTTCTTTACCAACCCTATAGCAGTTAAAGCCTGTTAAGAAGAGTGCCTCAGAATTAAACCTGAGCTATTCTCCTGTGAGCTCAATTTTTTTGTTCTTATGGTGAATAAAATTTTAATGCAATACTTCATGTGTTGTAGAATCAGAATGGATGCAGAATGGATGACCCTGAGGTCTTACCTGACCCTTTCCTTGTTTCAGATATACTTGCTATGTCTATGACATTCATGTCGTCTTTAATTTATTTCCTGAACTTTATTGTATTGATGCTTTGACTACTTTGTCTGCTAGTTTGTCACTGTTCAGTTTTTAAAAATATTGATTTATGAATAGAAAGAATTGAAATTTGTGTTCTAATTCAGTTGCAATGCAATTATGGCCAGCAGTATTTCCCTTTCCTTGATTTTAAATAGTTGTATGTCTGTTAGAAGTGCATGTGGAGAATAGTAATTTTTTAGTCACTGTACTATGAGCATTTTTTTATTTGGCTGTTTCTTGACATTCCTGAGTATTTAAAGCATGATGTTGCTCATACACTAAGAGGTATTTTTTTTTTCCCTGAGAACTGTGGCTACATTATAAAAAGAGGAAAGTGTTGGCATTTTTCGGATTGAAGCCAGCTTTGTATTTGCTCAAGTTTGGTGTCTTGTCTCTGACTTTTTAAAGATTAATCTAATTTAAATTACTTTTTATGATTCCTGAATGAATCCATTAAAGATGGGCAAGGTTTTAGAATACAGTGAGACTTAACAAATTGAAGTAAGCCCTCCTTTAGCGTAGCTGTTTCCCAGGGTATTGTTAGCTGGGGGAAGTCCAAGCCTTAGAAAAGGAAAATTGGAAAAAAATCTTACATTAGTATGATCTCAAATCAGAGTATTTTTCATTTCAAAACTTACCAGTAAATGATGTGCCAAAAGGCTACATAAAGGTTTAGAATTGTGTGCTTAGGCAGTGTGGTCCCACTTCATAGATCCCTAAACCCATCTTATTATGAGAGAATTTCAATTTCATGAAGGAATGGTGAATCAAGACTGGTCTAAGTCCTAGCCTCCACTGATCAGCCCTGTTAGTGGGGAAGGAATAGGAAATAATGAGAGAAAAAATACATTTTTATGGTTTTAATTTCCAGATAAGTGAAATGCACGCTGCTTCACTGATGCAAAAGGGTAAATACAGTTAAGTGAACTTCGGCTTTCAGAAGCTAAAGCTGCCGAGGTTTCCTCGCTAGTAAATGAAGGAAGAATGCTATTCTGGACAGTGATTCTCAATGGCCAGATTAGATTCTGTTTTTAAAATGTTTTTGTCATTCCACTGATTGGAAAGTAAAAGTAAGAACATTGGCCTCTGTAGTTGAAGATTGCTTTTATACCTATGCTTTGTGATGATTCTTTTTTGGATGTTGCATCATATTTGTTTGGGGAAATCTGATTTTCTTCCCAATGTGCAAGGTAACTTTTCAACATATGAATTTAAATGTAAACCCCTAAAGTTTGCTTCTATTTCATGCCTTATATCTTTCATCGCTGAAGCTAGAAAAGGGCAAATGTATTACTGAACAAATAATCAAACTATTTCTAAGCTCTTAGAAGATAACAGAGATGAGTAGTAACAAGCTAGCATGGATATGTCATGAACAAAATCTATCCAACCAGTTTAATTTCCTTCCAAGGCAGCATCCTTGGAGATAAGTATGGAAAGTAGCCATATAGAAAGAATAAACAGTAGATGTTTAATATTCTTTTGAGATGGCATTCTTATAAGCAAGCTATAGAAACTGGGTCTAGATGAAAGAACTGTTAAGGTGAATGCAAACTTGATGGCTCAAAAGTCCAGAAATACTCATGGTTTTTTATTAATGAAATAGAACTTGAAATAGAGGCACGTCTAACAGATTTGCAAAAGTTACTAATGTGGAAGAGGGTGCAATATGGTTGGAGGACAACGTTAGAGTTTAAAATGGCTTTGACAAATTGGAGAAGTGGTCAGAAGGAAAGAACTACACTTCAGTAAGGACAGGTACTGTGTTAGGATGTATAAATACAGGGAGAGGAGCTACAGTGTAGGTAGTGACTCCGCAGAACAAGTTCTGAAGAGTATAAAAAAGGACCACAAGTTGAATAAAATAAGTCAGCAACAAACAAGAGACAAACCTTCTATTCTGCAAGGACTGAGAGTTTCTATAAGATCAAGGGGAGTCTGGACAAGCTCACAGAAAAGAAAATAACATAGGATGACTAAATAAAAAGTGTGTCCAGCTCTGCTTCTTTCCCTCTCTCCCTCAATCCCTCCTCTCCTTTATCCCACTGTGTTCTCTCTCATAATCTGCAAAATGTGCAGGCTAGCTCTGTTTTAAATATCCTAACTTTCATCTACTTCCATATTCAGCTATAGTTAGATATAAAGTTAGTCAACAGGATATGTAGCCTTCTGCAGCTCTGGGAAGAATGGCCCAGAAACTCTTGTCTGAACGGTGTTTGTCTCTGAGCTTGGCAGCATATTATGAACATGGCCATACTGATAACTTATGGCCTGATAGCCAGTCAGTGTCACTGGCTTTAGCACGCTTCTGCAGATTGGTTGCTGTGCTAATTTATGAAGTCTTTACTGAGCTGACAAAACAACTGTTCAACATCATCAGTCCCAAGGAATACAGTCGTCTTCAGGCTTTTCATTTCTATGAGATTCAAACACTTTTAAAGAAACATTTCTATGAAAGAAAGAAGCTTTTCCACATCTGCTCATTCCCATTTTTAATTCTCTGCTAAAGTAACTGTTCAGACACAGCAACGGTGCCTCATTGYCACAGACAATTATTCACTGGGAAACAGAGTGAAACCTGCCCCTTTTATACAGCCGCTGAATGGATTGAGTGTTGTTGCATACCCTTATGCAAACTAAATTCATGTAATATTCATATAGTTCACACAAATACAAGTTCGAAACTCTTAAAAAAAAAGTTCATTTGTCTTTTGTGTGAAGATGTGTACAGCCTGGTTCCCATCTGCTGTCAAGTCCCTTTTCTAGATTTCTGTCTGTATACATTACAAAGCAGATGCAGCATTGTGCGTGTCTCTCTGTGGGAAACAGTTTGTGAGGAAGAGGGGAAAAGGACTGTTTGTCATTAACCATTAATAAAACACAGGTTTTATATTGCTTAAAACCCAGTAACTTTTGAGGCTCAGTTTCCTGTGAATAATTTATTCACTAAAAATTTATGTAGAATGCCATCTTGTTGGTTGCAAGCTTTCTATTTTGGCCTTTCAGATCAGCCTGCAGCTCCTGTCAGGATTTCAAATAAAGTACATAGGTACAGAAATCTCTCAAAAAATATCCAGTGTATATACCAAATAGGTATGCACTGAACTATCACCTTATGAGAATAAAACCAGAATGCATGCAATAATTGATTATTTTTAAGGTGTATCCATTTCTCTAGTTCATCATGCCTTGTTCACCACAGGGACAACTGAGTGAGAGAGCTCTCAAACATACTCAGAAAATAAGCATATCCATTTTGATCAAATGTAGGAAAAATATTAAAAAAAAAAAAAGTGTGAAAGGAAAAAAATAAAATAATTTGACTCATACTTTTTATGCTTTTTCAAGTTGATTTGCCTTTTCAGTAGTTTTGAAAAACCTAAATTTAAAAAATTGTTATTTTAATGACAGGCAAGAGTCAATATCTTCTTGTATTGCCAAAAAAATTGAATCTTTACAAAATATATTAAAACATTATGCCGACATTTTAACCCATTCTACCTTTGCCTTCTGACACAGTTATAACAGTGTTAAAACAAATATTCACTTGGTGAGAGAATGAGTGTTATTCCCAAAAACAGAGATCTACTGACTTCCATGGACCAAATTCAACTTAAACTCTAAGTTCTAGATCTTTGTATACAAAGTGTCTTCCAATTTGTCTATGCTAAATATCTCATTTTCTATACTAAGTGCAGATTAGGTGCTAATTTGCTAATTAGAGTGTTATTCTGACAGACAGAGCATGCACTTTCTAGTTCTGTATTTGTATTTATGTTTATTTTCCAGTAACATTTCTGTAAATGCCTGTTAAAATCTTTTTTTTTCTATAAAAGGAAGATATGGATCTAAAATGTCCTGGTTTCGGCTGGGATAGAGTTAATTTTCTTCCTAGTGCTGTGTTTTGGATTTAGTATGAAAAGAATGTTGATAACACACTGATGTTTTTAGTTGTTGCTAAGTAGTCTGCTAGTCAAGGACTTTTCAGCTTCCCATGCTCTGCCAGGTGCACAAGAAACTGGGAGGGAGCATAGCCTGGACAGCTAGCCCA
>JAYKAV010002998.1:5321-114041 GCA_035582835.1 Phoebastria nigripes
CTCGGGTGGATCCCATCTGGCCCCATGGACTTGTGAGCGTCCAGGTGGCGTAGCAGGTCGTTCACCGCTTCCTCCTGGATTATGGGGGGTTTATCCTGCTCGCCGTCCCCGTCTTCCAGCTCRGGGGGCTGAATACCCTGAGGATGACTGGCCTGACTATTAAAGACTGAGGCAAAGAAGRCATTAAGTACCTCAGCCTTTTCCTCATCCTCAGTGGCAATGTTCCCCCCCGTATCCAATAAAGGATGGAGGTTCTCCTTGGCTCTCTTTTTGTCGTTAATATATTTGTAAAAACATTTTTTGTTGTCTCTAACGACAGCGGCCAGATTGCATTCTAGCTTGGCTTTTGCCTTTCTGATTTCCTCTCTGCATGACCTGACGAGATCCCTGTACTCTTCTTGAGTCRCCTGCCCCTTCTTCCWYARGTGGTAARCKCTCCTTTTTTTCCTGAGTCGCAGGAAGAGCTCCCTGTTTAGCCAGGCCGGTAGTCTTCCCCACCCATTCTTCTTACAGCACATGGGGACAGCCTGCTCCTGCACCTTTAAGATGTCCTTCTTGAAGAATGTCCAGCCTTCCTGGACTCCTTTGCCCTTCAGGACCGTCTCCCAAGGGACTCTCTCAACCAGTGCCCTGAACAGGCCAAAGTCCACCCTCCGGAAGTCCATGGTAGCGGTTTTGCTGGCCTCCCTCCTTACTTCACCAAGAATTGARAATTCTATCATTTCATGGTCACTAAGCCCAAGACGGCCTCCGACCACCACATCTCCCCCCAGTCCTTCTCTGTTTGTAAACAGCAGGTCAAGCGAGGCACCTCCCCTGGTAGGCTCCCTCACCAGCTGYGTCAGGAAGTTGTCTTCCACACACTCCAGGAACCTCCTAGACTGTTTCCTCTCTGCCGTGTTGAGTGTACCCAGCTGAGTTCTCCATTAAGAGGGAGACGTTGTGTTAGGAAAGTTGGTGTATTGAAATCTCATATGGATTGCAAGGAGTCTTTCCTCCTGAAGGCAAAAGGCATATTAGTTCTGGCCATGCAAGAAGCAGTTTGCAATTTGTGTGAGGGAGGAGAGATTTAGGCGAAGGACCTGATGACAAGCCCCTTTCCCAGGGCTTGCACCCTCCTGGGGTGTCAACCATCAGTCCTCAATCCTTTACCTCATCCACTGCCTCCTTTGAGACCCCCGAGCCTCCCACCACGACGGCACCCAGTAACAGCTCTATGGTGCTCTGCTTCTTTGCTGGAGGGGAGCACGCAGTTTTCAATAGAGAAAGGAGGCAAAGGAAGGGAGAGGGACAGGGAGGGAGCCGTGGGCCATCCCCAGGACTTGCTCCCCGCCCAGTGGCCATGACAGAGGGGCAGGCAGCACCCTGTTGTTCTGGGAGAGATGGGGTGAAGGCAGAGACCAAAAGGCAGCTGCCTGGTAATTTTTTTTACAGTGGTTTAATAAAAGATATCCCCAGTCACAGAGTCTCTAGGAAAGGGATTTAAACTCATGTAAAATGCTCTGAAGACCTGCTCATCTTACCTTAGGGCTTGACACGCCCTGGAAGTGGGTCAGGCTCCTTGACAACTGCTTCTTGGTCTACAGAAAGTGACTTAACCACCTGCTGCACCCAGCCTTGGAGAAATGAGTCTTGGGCCTTGGGCTGCAACACCGCAGCCTTGCCCAGAGTTCGAGCATCGCTTGGGATGACCTTGTTTACTGGCGGATTGTTCATCTACAGCTATGGCTTTCCTTTCTGCTATTAAGCTAACCAGTATGTGCGCCCAGTAAATACCCCAGGAAACACTATGGTCGGAGATGTCCTGGTCATTTGGGGAGGCAGGAGCCCTCCTGCTTCCTCAGCGCCATGACTTCGCCATCCCACATCTGTGTTGCAACAGGCTGAGATGTCACTAACACAGGCAGCGACAGTGGAAACAAGGCACTTGTGCAAATATACATATCAGAGGTAAAACGAAGGTGAAGAGGCACAGTTCATGCCTGGTTAATTCTTTTTCTGGATCATCTGTTTCCAACATAATTCCAAGTTATTCTATATATATATAAAAAAAATATATAAGCCATATATACACATGCGTACGTGCACATACACACAYGTGCACACACACACATATATATGGAATTCATTATAATTCATGTCCAGATCCTTTAAAGGTGTCCAGGAATAAACAAATAACGCCCTCTCACAAGATGGGTTTTGTGGATGTTTACAAAGGATAGCAATATGCTCAAGTATGCAGCAATAAGGCTGGTGATGGACAGTCTTGAAAACACAGTCCCAATAATACTTACACGGCACTTTGAAGCTTCACAGTGAGCTGAAAACACAAATAAATCCCGTGAACTGAACAGCTTGGTAGCGCTACCTGCCTCTTTCAAATGGATTACGAAGGAAGAAATGCCACCATTATCAGCAACCGGCTTCACTTTTTCACTGAAGAAAGAAATCAACGACTTGAGCTCAAAGCTGAAAATGTGGGGTTTTCAAGTTTTAAGGAAAAAGTAGGCTTACCCTTGAGGAAGGCTGTGGGGACCCATCATGGCCACTGTGAAGGTCTCAGCCTGGGCACAGGGGGTCTCCTCTCACCACTGCCCGCACAGGGGACCTGCAGCAGCACCCCACGAGTGCTTATTTCCTGGGCTACAAATGAAGCCACAGTAATTGGTTGAGATGTAAACATCTACATTTTAAACTGTAAAGCTGGGTGAGAGATCTGATTCCTCGTGCTACAAGATTTGCTGCTGCAAAGTCCAGCTTTCTGCATAAAGAAAAGCTAATGACAGCAAAAAATTGAAGAGGTTCCACACTACCATTTGTTTCCCTTCACTATAGGAAGAGATAACTTTAGCACAGACACATTTTTCCATCCTGAAAACGTTTACAAACCGTTCTACTAATAACCCATTGGGTATTAAATGCATGTTTAAGTACTCTGCTGAATCAGGACCTGAAGCAAACAAGTTCAGTCCACAGAAAATTCAGGTGGTGAAATGAAAGAAAAAAGAAAAATGACTAACATATTTTTGTGTTGTCTGTGACAATGACTAAAATGAAACCCTGTGGGATTACTTTTCACTAAAATAAAACTCGCAGGAGAGGTAGCAAGAAAACGGTCGTGAGTCAGTGACACACATTGCTTGATCCCTTTTGGCTCCCTGTGCACCGGCAGGCAAGAGCTCTGCACAACCCCACAACTTCGTATGCTTCTGGGACTGATGCTACTGCTGACACTGAGAAGTGTTTCTGCGTGATCCATGTTTGCGTTGTTATTTCCTAATACGCAATTTGCTTTGAGGTAGAAACCATTGGAGAAATTAAGTTGCAAGCAACCAAGCTTGAAGCAATACTGCAAATGGCATTAAAGGTTCCTTGCAATATGGTACACCTTTCAGAGCAATATACTCTGGTTTAAAGGGCAGGTGACAAACAATATCTTAGCTGAGTTTTTCCCTTCTACTTTAGCGGCTCAGATAAATTATAACATCTCTTGCACTCCTTTCCCCTCAGAGCAGAACTTTAATTTTAAATTTCAAAGTATGCTGGAAAGAAAAGAAACAAAAGCAAATGACAGAATAAATCTACTGGGGAAAAGAAAACGATGAAGAGTCCCTCCAGTGACTTCCGAACGTTAGTGGTGTCCACTTGATTTCATGGGTATTACAGTTTTGAAGTGGTCAGAGCTATCTTGCTGTATTACAGTTCAGGCATGAAGCTTTGGCTTCCAGTTTTCACTTTAACCTTTCTAAATCCAGAATGCAAAAAAAACATTAAAAAAAAAAAAAAGAAAAGCTCAGGTAATAGCACACTTCCTGAACTTTGGCCTGCCAAAGCATACACCCCACATTGGTGGCTCACACACCATTCATCTGAGTGAGCAGTAACAGTGGGAACAGAGCACTGAACATAACATTAACAAATCATTTCAGTCTGACAGGGCATGTTTACTTTTGCTGCAAAGCGTGACCAGTACTAAAAAAGAGGGCACCGTAAGCAACACCCCTCCAGGATACCCTCACATCTTGTTTTCTCACTGGCAACCTTAGAGAGCAATTGGATGTCCTCCTAAAATGCATGCCATAGCTCAGCAAGGAGTTCTGAGCTCAGTGTGAGAATACTGAGTGAAATCATATGGCCCTTAATTCTGTCAAGGAGCTCAGACTAGACAATTAGTTCCTTTCTGGCCCTAAAATTTATGAATTTTGTGCCAGCAGTGGCTTGCACCAGGAGCTTTAAGCCAGGAGAAAGTCTTTGTCACAGTGGATTTCTCCACTGGCTTACCACCATGATCCAGCCCTTTTGTGGGGGACCAGGGACTAATAGACTATTTGCCTAATAGAGAGTGGCAGAAGTTATCTCTTTATAACAGCTGCAGGACTGGGAGATGGTGAGAGGATATTCTAGATGTCAGACTCCAGGAATAGCAAGAAATTTCTCTTTCGAGGCTGTGTCTTTAAGATGCGTACAGATTTAACCAAGCTACTCAGATACAGCTTCTCAAACAGTGATTTATGTGGGGTTCAGGGAGACGTGATCCAAGCAGAGGATTGCGGTGATGCTGTCTCTGTTGGACAAGGGAGAAATCTTCCTTGCCTCAGTGTCCTCTCTACCACCGAGGCGTGATAAGGCAGGCTCAAGCTACCTAAGCTGGAACTGCAGTATGGAAATCATCCCAATCCACCCCTGAAACAGCATCTCTCTTGCTCTTTCCTCAGACCCCTGTGAATTTCTGATGCCATCAGTGGAGAAGAGTGATGTAGGTATATACAACAACTTCTCCTTAGGAGGGATGGATCTTGGAAGAACTGACCATGTCTGTCTGGATTCACATGGCATGTCTGCAGGATAAATCTCAAGCTCAGATGTGGTCACCATCATTCCCAGTGAAGGCAAATAGGCCCCTTCAAGGTGTGAGACCTCTTCTAGAGCAGAGGCCCAAAAGAGGTCAGATGGGTTCGATGCTAAATGTGCCCATCTGGCCCCACAGACAGGGAAGGGAGCCGAGAGTGGGCTGTTCAGGTGGAGACGACTGCTCTGTTGGCACCCCAAGCTAGGTGAGACAAATCCTTGGCCCTTCTTGCCCAATTAGCACCATCCCATCCCTCCAGATCAGCTTCACTGATGGAAAGTTGTAATGGTCCGCCCATGTCAGCATGCCACAGAGGTGGGCAAGAGCATCGGTCACTTCCTAGCAAAGAGGAAACCTCTAAAAGGTTTCTAAAAGGTGTGCATGAGTACGTGCATGTGCAATAATGAGATCCCATGTATTATTGGGTTTATACTGAGTGCCTAATTGGGTGCACACGCTCGTGGAGGACAAGGTGCACTACCTAAGTCAAGAGCCTCAGCTCCAGCTCCAAAGGAGGAGGGTAGGTGACTCCAAGGATAAATCGAGAGAGCTGAGATGTGAGATGATGACTAGCAGCCAGTGGCCAAAGCACGTCCAAGAGCCTTCCCTGCTCTTCAGAGGAAAGGAGGTGGACAGGCTCTATCCAGCCTCTCATCCAGGCAGACAGTAAAATCCTGAACCATGTTTCTTTTCCAGGACAGTCACAGCTGTGTCCTGTAATGCATCGTTCACTGTCCTCACATGCACACCTCGCAAGCGCATCCCAGCAAAGACAAAGCTATTCAGGCTAGTCAAATCAAGGAAATAATCATTACTTGTAAAATTACTGCAAGCTGATTTTCTCATTAAAATTTCATTAATGTCTTTTTTTTTCCTGACTGTGCTAAATCCCACACTTTTAAAAGCATCTCATTCTATTATATTTCCATTAACACTAGCCACYGTATTAATATCTTGAAAACACAGGTTGGTACATTTGTGTTGCTAATGAGCATCGCTCTCCCCTTCTCAAAACATAGTTATACTGTGCAAAATAAATATTACGGCTAACGCTTTGCATTCTTCCCATGGACGTGTTTTAAAGACATCAGCAGGGTTTCCAGTTGATCTCAAAGGTCTCATCCGTGTTTGGTTTGGAAACAAAACGACACTGAGTTATTATTGTCTCCATCTGAGCACAGTCAGAGCCTGGCTGACAAAAGAAAAGTGTCACATTAATGCTGGCTGCTGCTTTGTCATCTTCTCCAGGCTTTGAGAAGGGTCGTTTTGCAGGCAGAGGTTCATCCTGGTGCCCCTCAGCGGGGCTTGCTGAGCCCTCCCGTGGCATGGGTTCCTGCAATGGGTCCGCTGCCCTGTGGTATCTGCACTTCTCCAGAAGGGTTTCTCTGCTCCATACATCCTCCAAAACTAGTCTTTTCCTGCTGAAAACCAGCAGCCCTGTATGGAGGCACTGCTGAGCAAAGTGGYTCGAAAAGTCAAGGGAGGGAAATTCGTCAAGGATGTGCCTTGCTGTGACAAGGAACCACTGGCACCGGTGGGAGCTGGAAAAAGCCCGTCTGGACTCTTCGGTCCTTCGCTGTTGGTTGTGCAAAGAAGGCTTGCACTTCTGCCTCTGCTCTGGCTGGAGTGTCAGCCAGGAAAAAAATTCACTGGGGGCTTACTGGAGTGAAGGATGGCAGGAGGACGCCAGAGGGGAGAGTGTTTCACCACGTGCTGACATTGAGCATCTTCTGAACGCCTATCCCACTGGCTGCTGCCTGTGTCCCCATCCCCGGAGGATGTCAGCCATCACAGGCCGTGGCTGTGGGGTGTGGGCTCCTTAGTTCAAAACACATAAACGCATCCCTCTGGCGTGCTGCTGAGAAAGCAGCCTTCACGGCCCGTCCCGCTGACATTAAAGGCAGCTTTTAGRGACGCAAAGATTTGGCTGGATTGGGAGCCTCAGGGAGATCAGGATCACCCCTGGTGTGTGCAGATCACCCAGAAAATAATCCCATTAAAAAAATAGCTCCTAATGACCGGAGGAGTGTGTGAGGCCCGAGGAGGCAGACTGGCTCTCCCCGGCAGCACGCCCGCTTGCTGCAGATTCACRCCGGTGTAGATGGGAGGAGAAGTTGACAACGTCTTGCAAAACACCGTTTAACCCCCAAGGGCTGGAAAAGGCCCCCTTCGCTCAGCCTCCCTGGCCATGTAGGTAGGCTTAGTGTGCTAATAAAGCAATCAGAGAGCACAGAGGCAGCCCGCTCTGCTATGCCAGTTACTGTGCAAGCAGCAGTGTTTACTTTCTTATACTTTCCWAATTAGGCGGGGAGAAAAAGCAATATCCATGCACGCCGTCTCCTGGGAGGAGATTGAATTTTAACACGTAACTTAAGGAAAAGATAGAGTTATCTTTTTTCGGGACCCAGGCTAATCTCACCTTTCCACAGGGGGGGATTATGGTTAGGGTTGTAGGATTTGCAGTTTTAATCAGAGGAGCCTCGACAACTTTCATTGTCTGCTCCAGATTACTCTGGCGTCTCCATATCCTCCCATCCCTCTGAATAATGAGGAGCTGCAGACGGAATCCTATCTTACTGATACTGCCGGACTTATATGGCTTTATGGAAATTGGCAGTAACTTAGGCTGCTGCCTCTCTTTTCAGAGAAAAATGAAGGTTTCGTTGGCTTTGGGATCTCACCCTGTTCCCCTCAATGACCCAAAGGGTTTAGAGAACTTCATGAACTTTTTTCTACTGATGGTGGGAGCAGCAGGTCCAGTCCTGCCTGACTTGAGCGATGGTTGACAGATGGCCCAGAGCAACAGCTAGAGAGGAGAGGAGAGGAGAGGAGAGGAGAGGAGAGGAGAGGAGAGGAGAGGAGAGGAGAGGAGAGGAGCTCTCATCAGTGGAGTCGAACTCTCTGACCTCACCATGGGTTTAAGCTCACAACCTCAGGGAGCCCAAAGGTTTAAGGGGAAAAAAATAGCATTCTTCAGGACTGGATGATTCAAGAAATTGATGAATGATTATAGAGGCATTGTTTTGGTTTTTTTTTGTTTTGTTTTACCTACAAGAGTAATGTTGTTAGTAGAGGCCAATATATTTTGGCAAACCACTATTTATTTACACAGGATGGAAATGAAACCTTATTCCCCATATTGAAGTAGAAACAAGCATGCCTGGCATTTTCCTGGCTCAGAAATCCCATTCTGGTGAATTCTGTGATGAAAAAAATCTTGTCTCTCTCTTTGCATGGCCAACCTACCACTGCTCCACTGACTTACTGCTGCCAGTGCCCTCATGGGACAAATGTAGGGGATCAGCTCTTGCTTGTGCAATCAGAAAACCCCATGACCCGCATTAACCAGCAATGACCAGACCTTGAGATGAAGATAATTTCCTTGACTGAGGAGCTAACACAGTGTCCACCTACCCAACAACAGAAAGAAGCTTAACTTTAATTTCAGCTGGGATGTCTGGGAAGAAAAGGTGCTTAGGAGAGTTGCAGAGAACTTTTTTTTTTTTTGATTAAAAATTTATTTTTTTGCTAGCTTCTATTTTTTTTTTTCCTGAAGAAGATATTTTGTGGTCTTATATTGATTTTGACCATGTTTTCCCATTATGCTTTAATGAAGTTTGAGGTGGACTGTCTGGTTATATCCTTGAGGGAGGGAAACAAAGGGGGAGAAATACAGAAAGACCTGAAAGCCCTGACCTTTTCAATCTTCCAAAGGACCTTTTCAATCTGTTTTGACATAATCCCCTGCTGTGAAAACCATCAGAAGCTATGGGATTTCTTGTAATGGGAAAATTAAACCAGATTTCAGAACTTCAAAAACTCGTGACACCAAAGTGAATTGCCACCCTCCAACAGTCCCATGCCTTGTACAKCCCAGTGCTTCAACGTGACCTACAGCTGGCCTTGAGTCATAGCTCACCTGCTGGCCACCATTTATCTCTCTCATCCTCATGAAATGAGTACTTTAGCTTGTGTTTAGCAGGTCTGTCCCAAAGATGACAATAAGCAGCCCCAGAAGAGGGCTGAAGAGAGGAGGTAAGGGCTTCCTCTGCCTGGGAAGTATAGTGTGTGTGGGAAAGAGCCTGACTTGGGGCTTTTGGAGGCAGGACACACACAGATGTGCAGCAGGACCCAGCAGCTGGGGAGACTCTTGGGTCCAGTTTTCTAGAGGTAGGCATGGTAAAAAACCCACCCTTTCACCTTGGAGTGGGTGTGAGGGCGCCTGGTGTCCCACATGAGGACCTCCTACTTGCTAGGGAAAATAGCCCTGAATGATTTCTCAGGAGCAGCAGTGATCCAGAAAGGGGGAAAGCACGTACACAGAAGGTTTTCTAAGTAAAAAAATTACTCCCTCAGTGTTGGTGTATTTATATGAATTGCATACAGATGTGCTTATGTTTGAGGTTCGATACTCTCAGCATAGGGATACCAGGAACTCCATCCACTGGTGCATGGGGGCTGCTCTGTATTCCCTGAAGTGTCCTGATATGGCCGAAAAGGGTCCTAAGAAGCTGGCATTGTACTTCCTGGGAGAAAAACCAAAATTTGCACAAGACTCTCTGGTAGCTGTGCAAATTGTTTTGGATTAATCTCAGTCATGTCAGTGATCCTGGCAGGGTGATAACTGGCCTTTTTCCAATTTCTCCTGTATTGCTTGATGTAGGACTGATCAGCTTTCAGTCAAAGCTGATATTTTTATAAATAAATCTGGAAGCAAATTGAGTTTACATTCAGTCTCTTTGTCTATAATGCAGTTTTCATTGATGCAATAAGTTTGCAGAATGAATTTCTTCTGAGAGTCTTTATTATATTTGTTAACAAGAGCAAGGCTATTCCACTGGAGCATTTCTACCACAGTATTTTAAATACAGAGATGTTTTCATCTCTCAGTTGCTTTCATTAAACTTAGTGGCTTAAAAACCGTGACTCCATGTGGACAGTTGCAGGCATGAAGAATATATCATTTGTTCAAAAATACTCATATCCTTCCTGAATCCACCCTTGTTTTGCCTGTAGCTCTGGGAAAACCATTTCTGTTTTTTTACAGACATCTGCAGCCTCCTGCATTACTCTGTCACTTCCAGAAAATAGGATTTCTCACCTACAGATGCTGAGGAGAGAGGAGGATAGCCGTGAACATTAGGTTGAAATTACTTGTCAAGTTTGATCAATTCATAGAAAGACAAAAATCCCTTTTGAAAAGGCACAGTTGATTTTTGAAGATTAGTAGTGGTGTCCTCGCAGCTCCATTGTTTGGGTAAATTATACAAGGCTGCAGTTTATTACCTAAATGAAAGATACATTTACATGTAGATGGTACATAAATTATTTCATTCTGTGCTGGAYGGTGCAATAAACAACCCCTCTCCTATACACACACGCAAACAAATGCACACAGACATTCACCTACCCGGGACTTATGACGCAGGGGGTGGTTCTTTTCTTTGTGTTTTCTTTTTCCTTTTATTGCCTTGTAAGTATTATTATTTGACAAAGCACTAGGGAAGGAGTACATGAATCCATTAAAGATAACAAAGCTCCATTATGACCTGAAACTCAAGAAAGCAGACAAATAAATCTTTCATAATGTGGAATAGCTGATCCCTAGCTCTTCAAGCAAAGAAGAAGGAGTCGATCTCAAAATGAACACTAATCTGAATCCTGCTGTTCTTGTGGTGACTTCTTGTTGCAGCAATTTCTTCTTACAATTCAGTCATGTCATGATGCATTAATTACCATCTGTGTGGTTCTGTTTAATGGGAGCATTAAGAGACAATACCTGTTTTTTTCCCTCCCGGAGTAGTATTTATAGGAGACAAGYGTGTGTGTACCAGAAAGCAGCTCCTGATCTGCTGCATGCTTTATGGTCCACCAACGTAGGCTGTTAACAGGCAGGCAGTTGGCTGTCTCTCACAGGAAAAAAAGATATGTTTCATAAACAATTCTAGCTTCCTGCTCTGCTTTTCAGCCTGGTTTCCTTCAGAGATGTGGTTTACGCAGCCCTGTGCCATGCAATGTCCTCATCATGCCTAAACCACTGGGCAATTTTGCCTGGGTGCACCAGAGCTGGGGCGGGGGGGGGTTTAAGCCTCACCACCAGCAGCTGTATCCAAGGCTGGATTTTGATTCTGCTGTGCCCATGCTGCTCACAGATGCAAGCAAGCCCTTCCCGCTGCCCCATCTCTCTCCCGGGGTGGTGAGATGTCTCATGCCCAGGGAAAGTCTGCATGTCAGCTGTATGGGCAGCCGGGTAATCGGGTGTCCCACAAAAGCGAGTGTCCCGGGCTAACCTGGAGCTACCAGGTGGGTTTCAGGAGGAGAGGTGACCAAGCTAAGGACAGGGAGCTCCCAGCAGTGCTTGCAACGGAGGACAGGCTACATCATGCATGCGCTCCCAGGGGACAGTGTAGAGCCTGGGAAAGGGCCGCGAGGCTGCAGAAGTGTCCCAGGCTTGCGGAAAGGTCTAGCTGGAGCTCGCAGTCCATCTCTTGCACAAGCCACGTGTCTAAGCTTTGGGCTGGAATAAAAAAAGTGTGGATGTTTCAGCCCCCAGCACCTGCAAATTGGTGAAAATCAAAGTATTTCTGTGTAAGAAATATCCCGATCTCCCATCTTGGGCTGTGTGGAAATCCACCTGAAATGTTATGAAAGCCCTCTCTGACCCACTTTGTTTGCTGATCATGTGCGAGCAGCCTCGGGAAAAATAAAGCAGCTCTTGCTTCTAGTCGTTTTCTCCTTTGTCCATTAACATTTAATTTTCCTAAGATTAAGGATAAAAAATTGAAGACCCAAACAGTCTCGTGTTTCTGAACACTGCAGCAGCAGAAAGAAACAAAATGAAACAACCCCTTAAATTATTGCATTTTCAAAAAGAATCATCATCTCATCATACAGACGGTGTGCGCCAGGCCCTCATTAGCATCCCGGGTTATTTTTAGACCCTGTTCTTACTGCGCATGAAATTTGGCTGTATTAAAGGAAGTACCACATTGCCTTCCCCAAACATCATTTTGGTCTGCAAAAAGCACTCTGACCCTTCCTGCCCTGGGTTTGAAGGCAAAACTGCCTTCTCTGCAAATTAGCGACTGCTCTGCAACCACTGGGGTATTTGTTCATGGGGAAGTGGAGGAAAATCACCTGCCAGATCTCCCTCTTCTGTCATCAGCTCTTTTTTTTTTGTCTGCCATGAAGAAACTTGTTAATCCCGAAAGAGGTGGAGTCCTCCTCTTTAGACCTTGTTGAAACAGAGTCTAGGATTGTGCTGGCAGGCTAGAGAAAGCGACAACAATGGAAATTAAATTCTCCATTTGCTGCTGAAATGGAGACCGATGCTAACCCATAGCCCAGGATGTTCCTTTGGTAACCTTTTGTTATTGCCAGCTGGTAAATGAATGAAATCCCCAGGGAATTTTAGCATACAGCAGGAGTGCAAGCACAAGGCACCTTTTGCTTCTAGCCTGCAGTATTTGGGGTAGGTTTCACGCTGGTTTTCCTGGAGATTTGAGCCCCCAACGAAGAGTGGAGGTTGATGTGAGCAATGTAACGATTTTGTTCCTTTCCTCCCAAAGTAGGTGTCTAAATGGCTGAAATGCGTTACATCTTCAAAGTGCCCTACCTCCACCCTCTACAAAGGAAACTATGGGTGACCTGTGCAGACCCAGGCAATTATTTTCTAGATGTCTAAAATCAGAGGGGACAAGATCCATGCTTCATGTCCAAGGGGAGAAGTTGGTTCTTGTAGTCCCTTCAAGTCCACTTTCATTTGCACATATGGCAGGGAATTACAGGTGCCTCCACTCTGGATCAGATACAGTTTTCTTTTGCTGTTTTGCTGAATTATTTAACACRAGCTCGATGTCCCTCGCAGCTAGGTTCCAGAGGAATGAGTGGTAATGAGGCAGTAATTTGTATGAAAGACAACAGGTCAGCTGAAGGTACCCTGCTCTGAGAAGAGGGTGGAAGTTGCTCTAATAAACCATGAATATTCATCTTGCACATCTGGTCAGTTTTGATCACTCAGCTCTTTTCAAGGCAATTTCTATCAAGCTTCATGAGCGCCTGAAACAGGTTTTGGCAATAAGAAAGCAAAGAAAAAGATTGATGTTAAAAGGAATTGACAGGCAATAGGGTTAGAGATCCTGCTCAATTCTGATCTTGCAAATAACCAACCTGAAATTAAAGAATTAACCTGTGAAGGTCCCTGACAACTTATGGGGTAGTGATAAAGTCTATTCCCTGTTATTTGTCCAGAAGAAAAAAACAACCAAACAAAAACCAACCCCCAAAGCCTGCAAACAATGAGGAGCAGCCTCGCGTTGTTTCCATTTAGTCAAATGACAGAAAGATTAGAAAACGCCAAGAACCCCATTTCTCTGTTTCCCCACATGACCAGCTTTGGGTTAGACACAAGACCAAAGCTCTGATTCCCATGTGGGTTTTCAAGCTCCCTCCACCAAATGCAGGCTGTACTGAATCCAGCTCACAAGAGCAACTGGGGACAGCCCAATATGGGAGTATCAGGACCTGTGTTTTGCCTCTGGTGATGGTGACACTTTTCTTTTCAAAGTGCTTGTGACTGTAGAAGATTAAAGGTAGGCAATAACGAATTGTACAAAGGCAAGCTTTTGCAGGCAGTGCACTTTGGCAATTGTTCTTTTCTTCCTAATATTTCACTTCTACCCTCTCATGATGCACTACCCTCTTCATAAAAGTAGCCCTCCAACACAAGCAAGTGATAYAAGCTGAGAATACCAAATAGGATTTAATGGCGTTTTTCATGGCAGACATTGTGAAATGTTTTACAGATACCAATAGAAGGGTTTATTGCTGTTCTTTCATGTAATACATCATCATACGGATTTCTAGAAAATTATATACATTGGTTCAGATTAAGAAATTCTCTCTGAGGCATCATTGTGTGTTAAAGTAGAGCACTTCATACAATGTAATATATTAAGTCGATGTCAAATATTTGGGGTGACACTGGAATATGAACACTAACAAATAAAAGTATATGTYAAAAAATGTATGGAAGAAAACACTGCTTAGGATTTGTAGAGTAAATTTCTTACCTATTCCTATGCCGCTTTCTTTACTTAAATTTCAATCTGGCATACCTCACCGGCGTTCAGGCAGGTTATCCATGCTTATCTTCAAGTCTGTGCTTAGTCCTTCCCTATCCATTGAAATGCTTAAGCATATGCATAGATGTCCTGACTGAAGTCCTAGGAAAATATTGCTATGCATTGGTCCTCAAATAAAGCATCTGCTTTAGGAGCTTTGCCATCGTAAGGCTCTCAAGTGGCACAGACATGTACTGCTCATCCAAAAAGGAACAGTTTCAGTTTCTCAAGGGATTAATTTTCTAGAGACATTAGCAGAGTCATACTGCTTGAATTTTAAAAGAAAAAAATGGGCTTTTGAAGATACTGTCATTGATGCTTACAGATGGACACACCTTAGCATCTTGGAGGTTAAGCTAAGCATTTGGATTGAGTGTCCTGAACTGTAATTAAATCATGGAGTAGTCACGTTCCAGAAACCCCTCTTCTCCATAGTCCTCTGCTGAACTTCAGGGATGCCCACCTTGCGAGCTCAGCTCCAAGCACTCCTTATCGCACTCCTTGATGCTTCTTTCTAACTAACTGAAACTGGAAGCCTGTCTCACAGTCTCCTGCTGTTTTTCTGCCTGCTGTGTGCTTTGCAATGCCTTGCGCTAGTTTGCCTTAGGGTTAAATGTGTCTATCCTGGGAAATGACACTGTGTTATGACATGTGGCATCTAACACAGGGTTGAAGAGATAGCCAGGATCCCCTAACCCTTTGGGAATATGAAGTCTTGTGCAATTATGTTGACATAACATAGAGGTGGTTCGGGTTCACTTTTTCAGCTGGAAAGTTTTCTTTTTAGAAGAATTAAAGTGAGGGCCTTTAAACACTGCAAAGGGATGGGATTGCTATCTGTGGAGGAATAAGGATAGTTTTGTGGGGTGTTTGGGCTGGAGGCAAGGCTGTTTACCAGGGAAGGAGACTGCTCTGGGGTGGGGTGATGAGGGGAAAGCCAGCTCTTCCGCCTTGGGGTTGGTGACCCCATACCCCATGACGGTGTTTGAGCTGGAGCTGCAGCCTGAAGGCTGTGGTCCAAGGGACTGAGGACCATTCTCAGGATCATGTGTCACCATGACCACAATCAAAATCTCCCCCAGACAAAGTGATTTGAATGCAGTTGTCAGCACTGGATGAGAAGAGAGCAGTAATCCATAGGCATTTTAGTGACAATGAAAATGCTTCCCTGCATCACCAGTGTTATTTCTGCCTTTCCCTAGAGGACCTGAGACCAAACATCTGTGTAGCTGAGGAGTCAGGAGGACCTCTCCTGATCACAGCCTCACGTGGGAGCTAGCCAAAAGCAGCCTCTAACTACACAGCCCTTTTCCAACACACTCTGGCTTGACAACAAATAAGTCCCCAAGCCAGCTCGATTAGTGCTTCTCTGATCAGAGACGACTGCCATCRAGTCTTTTAACATGCAATTATACTTTGAAAGGTTACTCTGTGAAAATGGTGCCGTGAGGCTGCAGGTTTATTGACTCCCTTCCCTGGGCAAWTTGCTCAGTTTACATGTAATGAATAAATGCTGTTCTTGGCTGCTGCCCAGCCCAACTGGTCTAAAAGCCAAGCTGTGTCAGCTTTCTGCTAGGGCATTATCACCAAAACTAAAGGTTGCTCCAGAAAAACCTCTTGACCTGTAGCCTAGGAGTGTCTTTTTCCTGTCACATTTGCATTTGGGCACTTTGCCGTAATCATCCTTATCAGCATGCCCATTTCTTCTTGTTTTCAGGTGCTCATGAACTCCATCACTCCTTGTAACCAAGTTAGATTTTGGTGCCATTTTGCCCCACTGTCGATTTTCACCTGCAGCATAGCTCCTAACTTAGCTGTGATGGTTCAGACCTGCCTCTAGAACTGGCTGTCGTGTCTGCTCAAAGCAATCAGGAGAGGAAAATGGGGTTTGTCATGTTAGACAATCATATATCAGACTTGTAGATGACTGCAGTCTGTGGCGTTAATTTAGCTCCAGGATGGGCAGCTGACCTACCATGGGCTAAGCAAGTGACTTTATCTGGTAAAATGGTGGGACTATTATGGCGGGATGGCTTCTGATGCTTGTGCTGGCTCACCTGTAGTCGGATCACAGACCTCACAGCAATGCAGTGTGAATGTAACTGCTTTACAGATTGTCATGGTTTAACCCCAGCTGGCAACTAAGCACCACCCAGCYGCTTGCTCACTCCCCCCATGATGGGATGGAGGAGAGAATCAGAAGGGTAAAAGAGAAAACTCATGGGTTGAGATAAAGACAGTTTAATAGGTAAAGCAAAAGCCGCGCACGCAAGCAAAGCAAAACAAGGAATTCATTCATGACTTCCCATGGGCAGGCAGGTGTTCAGCCATCTCCAGGAAAGCAGGGCTCCATCACGCCTAATGGTTACTTGGGAAGACAAACGCCATCACTCCGAACGTCCCCCCTTCCTTCTTCTTCCCCCAGCTTTATATGCTGAGCATGACGTCATATGGTATGGGATATCCCTTTGGTCAGTTGGGGTCAGCTGTCCCAGCTGGGTCCCCTCCCAACTCCTTGTGCACCCCCAGCCTMCTCGCTGGTGGGGTGGGGTGAGAAGCAGAAAAGGCCTTGACTCTGTGTAAGCACTGCTCAGCAGTAACTAAAACATCCCTGTGTTATCAACCCTGTTTCCAGCACAAATCCAAAACATAGCCCCATACTAGCTACCATGAAGAAAATTAACTSYACCCCAGCCAAAACCAGCACACAGATCTAGGGCTGGAAAGGATCATTCTGATCTTGTGGCTGAATGGTGCAGATGGGGTTTCTGCAGCAAGCCTGCACCTGGGGAGCATCATCAAGTCTGGAGAAGAGCTACACTGTGCCTGCACAGAAAAGCAGTCATGTCAGTTACTGAGGAACTGAGAGCCCAAAGTGTGGCCCATTTGACCTGATAGCCATCGAATCTGAATGGGAAGTGCAACCATCACTGCATAGGGAAACTTCATGAGTCATGGTAGGGCTTTCACTTAGGTTGCAACTTGATTGAAGACAAGTGTGTTTTGCAGAAAGAAATCCTCTCTCTCTGGATGGGAGGATCTCTTAAGCTAAGGCTTATATTCAAGGACTTCTCAGCATTTGGGTCTGTGCTGTTTGGAGTTTCTCTCTATGCACAGTGATGGGCCCTCCAGGACGGACACCCTCATGGTGCTTCTGTGCTGGCCTCAGTGGCCTGGACACCTGCATGGCCAGTGACTCAGCTCTGGTTCCTCCAGGTTTCCAGCTGAGAGAAGAAGAGCAATCAGGAGGCATGGGTGAGATGCRATCCAGCACAGACAGTATGATTAAGTGCTCGCCCTCAATACACTAAGGACATAYCTCATGCAGAAATGTTTTTTCAACATGACTTCTCAGTGTATACATAACCACCGGTCAACATATGTCAGTCCTGCATAACAGGCTATAGGGCTGGTGAGTTTGCCATAACCCACAGTCTGCCTGTCAACATCAGCTGGTACAGACATACACTGCTGGAGGGCCCAGGTTTAATCTCCACCGGTTTTCAACGCAGGAGTTATCACACGCAATCGCTGTACAACAGCAACAACAATTTACAGGCTGTCAGGAATGCAGCCAGTCCTCCTCAGACCTGGGGCTGTCCCTGTCTTTTGCCAATCCAGCAGTGGAGCCGCGTGGAGGCTTACYGAGAGGAGGCTGGATAAATCTCCTTGGCAGCTCTCACACTGGTCACACCATTCAGTAGATATTTACACTCTTTTTCTGCAGTCACGGTTAAGTATTTCTTTGCGAAAACTCTGGAAGTGACAGAGCAGGGGCTGTGATGTGCCGAAGTTCAACCCTTTCTGCCTACTGAAATCCTTTTCCAAGGACACATGTCACAAGAAACTGCTGCCCAGAGGCGACAGCAATATATTTCTGCTTCACTCAGGACTCTCCTAGCTAATTTTTTTTAGTTCAGCATTTCTTTGAGTAATCAGGGTAGCCCTGAGACTGTCACTCTTCTGGATATCTTCTTCTACATCTCAATAAGGCAAAAGCATGGGCATCACCCAAAACTCATTTTGAGTAATTATCCCTTTCAGCATCAGCTGCTACTTTTAAAGATGTTATCAGCCCTAAAAGGCCTCACTGCATTATTATTTTATGTTAGTGTATTATACTATTATTCACTTATATTACTGTAGTTCCCAGAGACCTTTCTGTGAATCAGGACCCTACTGTGGAAGGTGCGGTAGCACCTAGCCATGTTTTGTAGCCTACTGTCATCGTCAGAAGCCAGAGAGAAACCCGTATCCCGAAATAGGAGCCATCTGATGGAGATATGAATGGGCCTAATGTTTCTGTGCAAGATCCTGTTTTAATTCTCAAAGCTAAGGGAGGGAATCGCATTGATTTTGGCTGCTGTTGGACTGAACATCTCTGGTGGCATCCAGTTCTGTGGTCCAGCCTTTTGCCACAGTATACTAGGAGAGACCTAAACTGATCCCTGCGGGTGTATCTAGTGCTGCTGCTGTGAAAGGCAGAGGCAAAGATGTAGGGCTTGCCTGCATCCCTCCCATGCACACACACCGATGAGCCTAGCAGAGCCTCAGTGGAGCCTCGCTGTCTCGTGCCCTAAAACCATCTCAGCCTAAAAGTCGATATTAGTAGATTTTTAGAGAACAGTCTTAAAGTCATCAAAGGCTTCAAGCCAGCTGCCTGACAGCTGTTATCTTCAATAGTTGAAGCAGGGATTGCAACATGAACAAAGTGTCTACATAGGTTGTGCTTGCGACTCTGGATTCCCCCTGAACAGGTAGGAGATGTAGCGCTCTCCCCAAAGTCTGCTGGCCAGGCAGTCCGGTCTSAAAAGAAAGATCCTTTCCAGACTTGTTTTCTACATGACAGTGTTTGCTTTACTTTTTAAAGTAGAGAAAGGAAGAATATCTGAGTTTCTCTTGAACTCAAGCCAATAGGACCTGACTGGCAGTGAAGTGACTCTTGCTATGCAGACATCCAGTCTGCGGCAATAAGGAAAGTGCTTTTAAGATCAGCTGAAAACTCTGCCCCAAATCTCACGTTTGCATTTGAATAAGTTTATTTCTTTGTCTAAAAGCTCTGATTTTTCAGCCTGCACCGCATGGATGTTGAAGCAGTTCATCACTGTTGCCATGAAAGTTCAAAGCCATTTATCTTCAATAAGGTTACTTGATGCAATTTCTAACAGCGAGAACCCTCAGTCCTGGGGCTTTCTACAAGATTAAGTGATGTATTCAGATAGGCAATGTCTCAGGAGGATTTTCAGTACCTGGAAGATATAAAGCTCATTCTAGTCGAAGGATAGCAGGCTTTGCAATTGGTGTTTCCCATTTGCCTCCCTCTAAGGTTTGTTAGGCTCTTTTTTGGAGCCTGGCATCCCTTTGTGAAAGTACTGTGAGAAGAGCCATCTTCACAATGAATGTTAGTCCTCATCCTTCTCTTGAAGATGATCACTGCCTGCTAATCCTTCACACGCATGTTCTGGAGGGGCAGAACCCAAAGGGGGATAAAAAAGCTGTGCATTAGCCTATTGCCTTTGTGGAGAGAGAAAAAATCAATGATCATAGTCCTAACCAAGGGTATGAGGTATAGGTTTAATCTGATGTTTTGCCAAAGATTTTTTGGGTGGTTTTCAGCAAATACTCTCCTACCTTGATGAGAGTCATACAAGTGACAGCAAATCTGTCAGGTGCTAGGGCTTGGAGGAACCACTAGCGGCTGCAGGTAGCTGGGTACCCACCAAAACCAGAGGAGCTGTGGGGCAGGAAGAGGGGCTGGGTGTCTGCACTCACTATGCAGCGTCGGGGCCATCCGTATGCAGACCCACAGTGCCAAGGGCTGATCCTCTCATCCGCACTGCTCCCAAGACAAGGTTCCCAGCAGAGGAGAGACCCTTTAGCTGGGTGGAAGGTGCTAATGTGAAGCGACACATCTCTGCACAGAGCCTCAGCTCTCCACTGGTTTTCTACTCTCAGGAGGTTTGATCATTTTCCTGACAGCCCCCGTGGTGACCTCACTCTGAGTGGTATCCGTTGAGTAATATTTTTGTGTGGAGGCTGAGCTCTGCCCTCAGTTGTGTGTGTACACCTCTGGAGTCTGCAGGCGCTGCCCTGTGCTACCCTGCTGTGAAACCTCCTCATTTTCTGCAGGGTCATCTCTGCAGAAGATAAATCATCTTTTTTTGTGAACAGTTCTAGTGATGATACATGTGGCAGAGTACAATCTTTGTTTTCTGCCCTTTGCCCAGCCATGTGAGCATGCAGAGTCAATTGGATTAAAAAAAAAGGATTAAAAACTTACACTTGTATCTGAAGAGTTCACAAGCTGCAGCTCCTCTGTGTGAGAAGGTGCTTCTGATCCAGCTGAGCAGAAGTGCACCTCTGTGCCTGTTCTGATGAACCCTTCTCCGATCAAGGTATTTTTCAGGTGTGTTATGAGCTAGAAAAGCAGACCAATCATCTATACTACAGTACTGTCAATCAGGCTTCATTCCTCTGGTGCCCAAAAGAGAGCGCCATGCAGTGGTACCCGGCAATTTATTGTAAACCATTCATTTTGTTATAACCCTTTCATTGTCCAGAATTTCCCATCCCTCCTTTCTTCAGTAGCTTACTGGCCTGTATTCATAAAGGATGGTATGAAATGTGGGATGTGATCTCAGAGCCCAGTGGGAAGAGAACTACTGCCTTACTTCTCAGCAAGCCCTCCGCCTGGCACTGGCACAGCAAGATCCTTTGTCATCTTCAAGATGATGAGACTCAGGATGCTTCAGCTGATTTATAAGGAGTCATGGATATATGATGTGAGCTTAATTCATAATGGGATTGAGCTGAAAGCACTAATGCTGTTTTACTGCAGATCTGACATTAACATTCACACTGTGTCTGATGGATAGTGCAGAAGAACCAAAGTAGGTTTTCTAGTGGGTCTGGTAGCAATCCATCTGGCTCAGCCTGATGAAATTATTGTTGCAATTTACTAATCTAGGCACAAGAAAATCCATCCAAAAAAAAAAAAAAAAAAAAAAAAAAAAAAAAAAAAAAAAAAAAAAAAAAACGCAAAAAAAAAAAAAAAAAAAAAAAAAAAAAAAAAAAGAGGGGACACTGCTCTCAGGTAGGTAGGAAAACAGAATTTTGCAAGACCTCATTTTCTCCTGCACCAAAATAAGGGTACTTCCTTACTTCACAGACTAAGTTCTTCACATTTTTGAAGGAGTGTGGAGTGACTGCATGTAATACATTATAAACATGCAAAATATTAGAATACAAAATGAATTCTAGAAGCCCCAAATTCAGCCCAAATTTGTTAAGCCAAGCTACAACTGCCTTTTAGCCATGAGTAGAGCGCTGTAAAAAGTGCTATATTATAGGYACTGAAAGAGTGCATGTAAACTGAATTTTCTTGTTGATCCTACTTGCCAGCATTTTAGGATTTATGTCCCATCATGCAGAATATTTGCTTCACCTTTGCTTTATGGCAGTGAAGGGTTGCTCATAGGCTTTGAATTAGGATGGAATTAGAATGTCTTCCATGGTAGAAAGTCCTTAAATATACCCTTAAACGTTTGAGTTTTATGTTGAGATGCTTATGAAGGCTGGATTTAGGTACCCATATCTCCTTTCTCCTCAAAATGTGTCCTCCTTTTCCGTACTGGGAGTCTTACCGGGCAGATTTTCATGAGTACTCCAACATATCTGGATTTCTGAAATCCCTGCCAGAGCTGAGGCTTTGCAGCTGTGGAGAGAGCCAAGTGAGGAGGTTTCTTGGTTGGCCGCAAAGAGCAGTGAGAAAGATTTGAGCAAGGGCACCCAAGAGGCAGAGCGGAAGGAGGCAAGCAGCGCCATGGGCTCTGCAAGCCAGAGGGGGAAGCCCAGGTTGAGTGCTTGAGAGCAGGCTGAGAAGGGTGGCCACCAGATGAGGACTGGGAAGGAAATGGAAAGGCTGAACTTTTGGTGTGGTCATGAGAAAGCTCTGGGAGAAGGACATGTGGGATATGAGGAGGTCCATGTCAGGGAGGTCAGATTTCCACTGTGCCTCCTGCTCATCGAAACCAGAAAATCAGGACRCTGGCAAGGGATGGAGATGCTCGTCCTGGAGAAACTGCTGCTGTCACACTCATCCTGCCAGAAATACACTGGGCTTTTGGCGAGGGACATGCCCAAAAATACCAACAGCACATTCTTCATTTCAGTAGATATTTCAAGAACAAAAGGTGCCAACTAGCAAGAAGTAAATAGTCTGAAACAAGTGAATACCCAAGGAATATCCCTCCCCCTAGAACTGGTTCTGATCAGACAACAAAAGCAGCATTACATTAGGTCTCTACCACAGTGTACAAAGAGCTCAGGAATTTTAAGCTAGAGGAACTGTTTATATTGGGGTTTTATTGCTTTTACTTAGTTTTAATTCAGCAGCAGAATATTTGCCGGAGGAGCTGGAGAAGCCAGTTAGAGTCCACAAAAATGCCAATGATTTATTTATTGCCATCATTTAGGGAAAGGGCAGCAGTTGCTGGTTCTGAATATTTAACATCACAGGAAAAAAGCAAGCCACTCTGAAGCCTGTGTGTTCCAGTGAAGCGCTGCAAACCAGCATGCGCCCCTGACCCCCCAAATTCGGAGGTGGGAGAGCCGTGAAGGTATGCCCCAGCACACTCTTACAGGGACTGCGACTTCTTCTTCAGACCTCAGCTTGCATGGTCATGAGCGGCCTGTTGAAGAGATCCTGGCTCCTCTCTGAGCAGTCACCTGCTATGAAAGCCCAGGTAAGGAGCCGAGGTGCATCTGCAACTCAGAAGGCATTACCTGCGTAGCATTCATCTCAGGAAAACTGCAATTCGTTTTACTTCACGCATCGTTTACAATAATTCCCAGGAGAACAGCAGGTGGGAGAGACTACCATCAGAACTTTTTCCTACCCAAAGCTAGCCACAGCGAGATGCCTTTTGAAACCCTGAAGGACTGTTCTTAGCTYGCTTCCCCCCTCCCTTGGTTTTCCAAGGGACTCAAGCAAACAGCCTCAATCTCTCCAGCTACTAACTGACACAACCCACCAGATGTTTCTGAAAAAGC
The DNA here is from genome assembly GCA_035582835.1 of Phoebastria nigripes. Lineage (NCBI taxonomy): Eukaryota > Metazoa > Chordata > Aves > Procellariiformes > Diomedeidae > Phoebastria > Phoebastria nigripes. Next base: position 28,344 of record JAYKAV010002998.1, read on the forward strand.
ATTCAGGAGCAGCCAGGCCACAGCCACACATGGGCAGAAGGGAAACAGGAAAAGACAATTTCCCATGCTTCTCATGTGTCACACTCACTGTAGAGCCCTCTCCTTCAACATGTCACCTGCTGCAGTGGGATTTCACTGCTGTTGTTGGCTATGGAGGAAACATGCCTGACTGCAGATGGGACTGAGCATCAGGAGATGGCCAGCACCTGCCCCTGACTCTCCCCAAGGAGCCATCCAAGGGAGAAGCTCTTAGAGAAGCCCGTTTCTTCTTGTGACCATCACCATCTGTGAAACACCCTCAGCAGAATGAAAGGGACCATCATCACCCCCAAGTGTATGGAAGAAAAAAAAATAAGGTTATTTTTAAAGGAGAGCATTTCAAATCTCATAGCCAATTTGCAAACAGATATTCCGGCTGCGTTGTTTTAAATCAATATTTAGCAGCACACGTTGTGGGTCTAAGTGGCAGAGAATTCAATAGCAACATCAGTACACAAATTAGGACCTTCCTGATACTTTATTTTCTGAAAATCTCTTTTTGAATGCTTAAGGAAATAGCAGCTAAAAAGGTGAATGCCCCTATGGCTGCCTATGGTTATATCCWTCCTGGAGCCAGACCATCTAGCAAGCCTCTTACTGCCCATCATGATACAAGAGTGAGTTTTAACCATACTCACAGTGACCACTCACTAGCTGTCATCCCCGATCTAATGCAGGATGAGGCTTCCCAGGCCCCTGCTCAGCAGAGGTGGTGACTTTTTCTTCTGAAGCTTTCATTGTCTGGGTGGTGAAGGTTGCTTCCTCAGAAGCTGAAGGGAGCTCTGAAACTRCAAGCTCCCCGGGGCTTGGTTGTGACCACAGGGTAAGAGTTAAATCACTATTGCTGGTATGGAAACCTGGGTGCTCTTGTCCCTTAGTGGAATACTTTACCTTTTACCAGGCACAGGAGCCTCCTTAATACCAGGCAATTAGGCAGACAATGAAGGAAACACATTTGCATAGCATGCTCAGACTAAAGCTTTCTGTGAGTCACCCCGGGTGCACTTTCCAGGAGAAAGTGTTGTTTCCAGTGTTGCAGGACGGAGACAATAAATTGATTAGCCTCTTTAAAATTTCTCATAAAATTGTATTAACAAAACGGTGAATACATTACACAGAGACCGTAACCACAGGATGTTTACATAATGCCCACTGTGGACGAGTACTAAATACCATAAAAGACCTGAGACCCCCCCGAAAAGTCTGCAAGTTCTGGCTCTCACAAGGCAGCTAGAGCACCATTGTTTCTCCTCCTCCTCTTCTTCCTCTTCCCCCTCACATTTCAGCTTCAGCATTGTGAACTTTGCTGGTGGTTATTGCTATTCCTATCGCTAGGCTTCCATTGTCGGAAAAGAGCTGAGCCAGGGAAGTGTTCAGCACAAGGCAATCCCCATCCGAAATGACAGAGTCAACACACTCCAGTACCGACCTGGGGGTCGCCTCCCACTTAAGGCGCCTCTGGTTCCTGTTGAGCTCCAGCCGGTAGGTGAAGTTGTCGGCTTGGGTCGGCGTGCCGATCAGCATCATCGTAGCAAAGAACTGGGGGTGGCCTTCATACTTCTCCTGCTTCCTGAGGACCAGCAAAAACTGGTGGCCAAGGCAAGAGTGCATGATGATCCAGTCTGTGGGTGCGGGCAGGTGCATGTCCGTGGCCAGGAAGACAATCTCTGCCCCCTGAAGGATGTTGATGCGGTGGGTCTGCCTCAGGTGGGACACCACCACCTCCAGGTGCCCTTCCCATGGGCAGGAGAAGAGTGGGCAGGTGCAGGGAACCAGCTGGGGGTCGTGTACTGCTTCGTGGTGATGGCAGGGAGGAAGGACGCCTTGCTCCGCAGACGTCTGCGCAGCTGCACAGCGGGTCGGTGCATACTACAAGAAGAGAGAAATTACATGTGATAGCAGGTGGACCAGAAACCAGTGCAGATACCCAAGGTGCAGACCCCGCAGACACCAGCCACCTAATACCCCACCTAAAACAGCACCGGTGGGAACACCAGGAACTCAGCGCTGCCGAAACCAGGCTGAGCTCAGGGGCAATCCAGGCCTGGATCTGCACAGCAAAAGATGCTGACAGTTGCCTTGTTCTCCAGGAGAAGAGAGAAACCATTTGAGCCATGGTAAGTCACTTCAAATGAAAGTGATGTATGTGTTTAAAGAGCGATTTCATTAGTTTGGGGGGAAAAATCTGATTAAAAAGAAAAAAAAGCCCAACAAAGCAAGGACAGCATGGGGCATTTTATACAGTTAAGGCTCTTGCAGCTCAGAACAAGGAAATGAAATATGTATGGCTTTATTATTCTTTAATGAAACACACTGGCAAATACAGGCGTTTCTCCTGAAACAATATGCTTTATAACACCCATAATTTGTGAAATAAAAGTCAGTTTTTATTGTATATGATGCCTTCTTTTTTTTTTTTTTTGTCAATGTCTTTATGCTTAATTGATGCGCTTACCTCCATAAATCTTAAATGGCTCTCAAAGGTGGATGGATGGCAAATTAAGGGCATTTTTATACTAAAGTAAATTTGGATTAAGGTAGGGCAGATAGTTGAAAAGGCAGCAGCTCTTGCAGAATAATTCCACATGAGGACTAGGAAGCAAACCGCTCTGCCTCTGTCAAGCAGATGTTGTTGAAGAGAAATGAGTAAGTCTTATTCAACCAAAAGTGTATCCACATGTAATGCTATTCAGGAAGAGTAATGGCTCTCCGCAATAACTGTGCATAGACAAACCCTGAGGCACAGGCATGCCGGTCATGATTCATCCTACCCAATTTTAAGCATTTACTTCAGCCACCCGAGACGGAAACCTGGTTACCTTGGACTGCCTCTGCAGTCAATAGAGGGAGGCAGCCCTTCCCAGTTGCGGATTCAGATCTTAGCTGGAGTAATTCACCTCCTAAAGGTGGCACTGGCTGCCGCCAGAGTGACTAAGGCTGAGATCCAATCTGTCTAGTTGTACCTAAATTTTAGATGCTTAAACATAGGAGGCCAATGTCTCCCTCTGAACTCCTTTGGAGATRCTTATAAGGAGTATAAGAATTAAGAGTACGTATATATATGTACGTTTTGCTTTAGCATATGTTTTAGGAGCATTCAGGTAATTCCCCGGATACTGCCCCACGTCTGCTCATTTTAACATAGGTACCCAAAATTACAGGAACAACAGTATGGTTCTAAGATCTAACAGTTGTTCTCCTCCATGCCACATCCAAGTCATAGCAGATTTGGCCCTTATTCAGCTATTTTTGAGCAGAGATTTGTTTTAACTGGGGGCAAGCATAGTCCCGTATAATAGGTGCCAGATATGTTGCAAATGGTGCGTTACCTCATCTCTCTATGGATACCGTGATGCCTTTCATTACAGCCTTGACACGAGAGTAAGCGTTCTTACTGCATACAGTCTTTCCCCCCAGAACTTGCACTTTCGCTTTCCAGGATGTTTTGGAAGGCCATCTCTTGGGTCAACTGTCCCAACTCTCAGATGACCAGGGCTTCCTTGCCAACCAGGATGACAAAGTCCTGTATCTCCATTCAGGATTTCCATTTTTTCAGTAGYTGCCAAGGGATGTGATGGGCAGAGCAGGGTTGTGATTGCTGCTGCTGTGTAATGCATGGTTCTTCCCAAGACACTGGGTATCAAAGGGAGATGTTTCTTCTTCCTCTGACATTTGATATGAAGAATAATTGACTATTTAAGCCCTATTATTGAACATTGCAGCTTTTTCTTTGGAGAATTATTACTTCAATAGTACTGTTCTACTTTTTCCTTCCTCATTTTTTATTTGTTTTGCTGTATAAAATTCAAGAATATAAACTTTCCAACAAGATAATGAATTGAGGTCAGACAAATGACTACCATTGTCTGGGAGATAAAACAGGTCATTATAAACTAATCGAGGTTTGTGGCTTTAGCTGCCTGCTTATCATGGTGGGATTGCTGGAGAGGACTGGTTCACACTTAATTCTACATTAATTTTTGCATCCCATTAGGATGAAAGTTATGGTTAATTTAAACTCTTTTGGTGAAGGAGGCTACTGCAATGGCAGATCGTAAAAGCCTTTTAAAAAATCCCTGAAATGCTAATTGCCTCATAAAATGAATTCTAATCTCCCAATCTAATACAGTGGGTGTGAGCAATTACTTTCTCTCACCAAACTGTTAATGCAACATTAGTGATTATACTAATTAAAACTAATGAACTCATACTCACATGCTGATAAACCTCTCAACCACTCGACAAGTTCCAGCCTTCTATCAGCTTTATTTAACTCCTCTTTAGGAAGATGAATCTTAAATTAACCTCTTGAATAACATTCAAAATTAGGTTTTGAAATGTGAAGCTTTATAGACTGTGTATAATTCCTCTCCAAAGATTACCAGAGTCAGAGAAACCATTTCCACTGARGATGTAATTGAATTTAGAAATGCATTCTCCTAATTTGATAAGCATGGAGAGCAATGGTAGTTCATCCATCTAAACTGTATCCAAGGTAAGAAAATATAAGTATCTCCAAAAATCACTTTATGACAAGCACGTTTCTATGGCTCAGGAACTGGAAAAATAAATTACAATGAGCAATTTATTCAATGTATCTTTCTTCTTTCCTTCATTTGTGATTTTTTGCGTGTGTGTATGCAAATAATTGAGAATTCCCTTTCACATCTCACATTTTTGAAACATTTCCATAAATCATTTCAGCAAAAGATTTTTGGTCTGACTTTGTTCAGTTCAGGTTTATTGAAAATTCTGGAAATCCAGCACAAACCACATGATCTATTTTTATTCTCTGACTAGGTGAGAATCATCTTCAAAATCTGGTTTCTGAATTATTCAACATTCCTGTTTCGAAATTCTAAATTTTGTAATATTCTGAAAGAAATGTTTAAAAATTCCCTGTCTCTGTGAAAAAAAGTCTCACAGAAAACTATTATCTTACTTTTATTTTTGAGGTATGAGTGTAACTATTGGGGTGCCTCTGCCCTTGTTGGTCTTTCATATGGCTGTGAATAGTACCTCTAAAATTGAAATGCAAAATGGGCATAAAATGGTCACCTTGAGTGCGTTTAAATGTTTGAATAAATATTTATGAACATTTTTTTCATGTTTAATCTGCTACAGTATTTACTTTCCATCATTTATTGCCCGATTACCTAATAAAATTAGGTTTATTATATTGTTGTGTCAGTCCAGTGTTATTCTCAATTATCTTTTAACCTGTTGGCCAATTTCAGTTAAATTTAACTGTGTGATAGAAGTCTCAAAGGCTTTAATTTTCAACCAGTTTTGTGAGAAGAGGCAGCAAGGTAGAGAAGTATGACCCTTTTGCATCTCCAGGGAGGAACAGCTTGCCACGTGGACAATATTACATTGTCAGATAGAAGAGAACCTAAACAACTGCAGTTTGATCCCAAATGTATTATAGACACCAGAGACCCACGTGAGACAACGTCTTTATGAACAGGAGAAAAGGCTTCAGCCAGAGTGCTCCTCATTAGACGCGAGATAATCCCACCACGAGACACGAAACTGCAGGAAACCAGGCTCTGCCACTCACAGAAAAATTTCTTTTTAATGATGCAGCTTATTACAGCGTAATTCTCTTTAGRAACAAGTCACTTGGCAAAGAGCAATTTATAAACACACGGTGCTTTTCTTACGGGGGAAAAAAAAAGGTTATATTTGGGCCTGGGACACAGGGCTTCTGAGTCCTGCCCCAGCCTTTCTACAGACTTTCTGCTAAAAATGCAAGAAACCACTCTAGGTGTGACTCATCTGTTCTAACTTTGATGTCTGAGGAGTAGGTGGCTAACTCTGAAGAACATCAGCCCCTTTTATAGCCCATGCAGAGCCCTGGAGTGCAATTCACTTCATCCCAAGAGATGCCGAAGGAACATCCCCCCGGACAACATTGTCTACATGCAGCCAGGACCAAACCCATCCTCGGGGCAGACCCACAGAGGTTTTTCTGGTTTCTAGTTGAGGAGCAGAAGGGCACCGCCCTTTTGGTCAGGAGAGAGTTGTACCACTGTGGGCTTCTCCTGCTGCACTGGAGACAACGCAGCCCGTGGAGAAATGGATGCCTGTTCACACGAGGATGTAAATCCGTGGCTCCCTACCACCATTAGACCTCCAGTCACCAGTGACTTGATTGATAGAAAATCCAGGGGAAGGTCAAAGGGTAGATCCAAGAGGTAGAGATCTCCAAGATCTCCAAGAGGTAGAGAAGACACAAGCATATCTCTGAGTCTGCAGCTGCAAAGCTGAGGCACCCACCCAAGGAGAGAGGGCTTTGGTATTGCTCCTCATGCTCTGGGGGACCTTTTGTATTTTAACTAGCAAAGACTTTAGGTCAACTATGGTAAAAATAGTGGAAACAGAGGCAGCAACCCACACTGCACACCTGCTGGCTGAGCTCCCAGCCCTGTGGGGTGCAGGCACCAGCTACATCATGATCCCTCAAGCCCTGCTTCTCTGCTGCACATTGGCACAGCTTCAAACGGGAGAGCAAAGGTGGCTGCTGCCCTGAGCAGCCAAATGCCTTGCAATTAAAGTCCTGACTTGCAAATGGGGAATTTGCTCACTGCAAACCCCTCAGGGTGAGGGAGGGTTGAATCCAGTCCTCCCAGCCCATGGGAGATGACCCAGACCCTGATGATCTGGCGTAAAAGGAGGGCAAGTAGCACCACCACATTGTAGAAGAATAAACGCTGCTCAGGTCTTCAGAGTGAAGGTTAAATGTCACCTTTCTGCACTTTCCAGGGTTCCCCAGTGTTATACTGGGAGCCTGGATGCCTCATTCATACTTTTACTTACAGTAATGCACATAACGTGCAAAAAATCAGCCTTTTACATGCCCATGAACAGTGCAGTGTGTGCTGAGGAGAACATCCCAAGGAGTGAGGACAAGGACTCATTTGCTGCCCAGTCAATAAGGGTTTCTGACAGCAAAGYAGATGCTGTGAATAATCACCCTTTTCCAGACACTTCACATCTATGCAACTGCATTTTATCCAGTGATCACACACAACTTTGCAAACACTCATTAATTCACCCATGGGCTGGACTATTTGCTTGGGGAAGTCAATGGTGTAGTCTGACAGCCATCACAGTAGAGCTTCTGAGCAGGGTCACACAGAAAATGGTGGAGATGAAAATAAAGTCATCTGACACACCAGCCAGCCTGAACTAGCAGAGAGTTCTCCCTCTGTACCCTGGTCCAGCTTTAGCACACCCTGAGACGCTGCAACCTAATCCTCCTCCAGAGAAGGAATCCATATCTGCTCCTTCTGTGGATCCAAACTCTTTCCTCCTTAGCCACAGCTTTCTTGACTGGATTACAGAAGACTTGGTAGGAGCCGTGCATGTTCACGGCAGCTGTGACCTTCGGTGGGAGCCAGGGGTTGAGAGGGGCTGTGCTCACACCCCCTGTTACAAACCCACCACCTGTGCCAATGCCGCCTCCTGCTACGGCTGACCCCACTCCGAGATCCGGTTTCCTGTCATGTGTAACTCTGTAAAACTTGCGTTGTTTGGGATCACACCTGATTCAGGCTGGCTTTAAAATATATATTAAATTATATATGCACTAACACACACGTATTTATATATAGACTCGTAACGCTTGCAGGTCTGTTTAAAATGTTTCTGAATGGGGAAAAAAGGCAGTGGGGAACTGGTATCTTTTTTATTTTAAAAAGTTYTCTGTGGGTGGGACTTGGGGGATGGAAGCCCATGCATTTTGACTATGAGCTTATTTTTGTTGTCCTTGTAAAAATAGTCCCAAATTGAAGRCTGCATATTTTTTTAAAAACTGTCTCTAGGAGTTCATTTGATCATGTTTTTTTTTTTTCTTCTATGAGGTTCATTGCCATGGCTGTGGCTGTGCATCACAGGCATCTGTCAGCTGATACCTATGATGTTGAGTTAAGGTACAACAGCAGTATTATTTCCCAGTTTAGGGTCAAGGAATTTAGGCACAGAGAGATTAATGATCCAAGTGCATTGACCATATTTTGTTGCCCAGCTTATATCACACAACACCTGATTTTTCATAGTAGAATTGCCTCATAGAGCACTTGGTATTTTCAAAATCCAGCCTCCATTAACCTCAGGTGCAGCTACAAGTGATCAAACTATCCACAAATCAGGTCTAAGGCTTTAAGTTGAGGGAGTAGAGATCATCTGACTAGAAGCTATCCATGAACAGCTTGCTGTAAATGACTCTCTAGTATCATATAGGGCTTTCCAGGCTGAGGCATGAATGGAGTCCAGCTCTCCAGGGCAATGTGGTCTTCCTCCCAGCTACAGGACCTCCTTGCTAACCTGCCATCGCTTACCTCATCTCCCCCATCACCCCACGTGTGACAAGGGACAACAAGGCATGCAGTCACCCTGGAGGTAGGTCAGCAACCTGGAAATGTGCCATGAGAACTTGGTGCATTTTTGGCTTTGACCTAAAGATTTCTGCAGGCAAGGAGGGACCCGAGCCTGCAGCTTTGGGATACTTTGAGTGAGAGCTCCATGGCGACTTTCAGGGTTTCTGTTGAAACAAATTGGCTTTTTCTTTGCCAGTGAAATGTGCCATTTATTCAGTTTTCTTACTGTCTTCCTCCCCTTCCCTGGCTTCTCAGGGTCTGATTGCTTCTTCTCATCTGTATGGAAGCTGCCTCCAATAATTTTCTAATTCTCAGCTTCTTTCAGCCTCATAAAAGCTTTGCCACCCACTAACATCCACCTCCACGTTGCTTACACCCACCACACAGGGACAGATGCTCAAAAGAACTATAAAGGTGACATGAAGAAACTAGTGAGTCTTTTAATCCCGGTCTTCATTTAATTTCTCTTCTGCTATTTTTTAGTATGCTAATGAGATTTTGTAAATCTCTCAGATGAAAGAAAAGAGAAGGAAGGAAAAAAAAACCCTCAACCTATTTTGTCAAAAGCTGTACTTCCATATCTGAAATTAAGAAGTCCAAGCCAGGGCTCATGTTGGGGATTTATTTAAAATTTTAATTACACAAAATCCTATTCATTATGAATGCATCAGTTGAATTTCTTAAGTACTGAATATTAGTTGCAGCTTTGGCAGTGGAAGGATTTGTTTTCCCTACTATCAAATGGCAGCGAGAGGACAACTTCAAGCTCATTTTGCTAATCTCACTTTGCAACATAATCAGGCGTGTGACACAGCACACGGGATGTGTTAATGGATGTCCTCATGCTAATTACACACCTTTGAGTGTGCAGAGAAATGCCGCTTTAGTACCTGTCCRCACTGTAGCACCACACTTCTCTGTACCAGAGGACCCTGAATTTTAGATGAAGCCACATATTTTTAGAGGTATTTTGGAAAAAAGAAATTTGTTTTTGTGGTAGATGTAGCAAAAATATGTTACAGSATTTTAAATGTATCCCAGATGGTAAGAAAGACATTATTCTCAAATTAAAACTCCTTGCTTGCTTTTCAAAAATCAGGGTTTTCAACATAAACTGTCATGCAGTCTTGAAGTGCAAGCAAAAAATATCAAGAAACATGACATTCTTCAATTGAAAACAATGTAATTATAATGAAATATAAACAGGATCCATACTAAAACATTTCAGTCTCGTAGATGCTTTCTGAGAGAGATCTAGGCATAGACACGGGCAGGGTGCAGCAAGGTCATGCTCTCCAGCTCTACTGCTTTAAAAACAAATTTGATGAACCRTTCCCAGCCCATGTGGGAGGACACCGAAACTTCCCATGTTTCAGGCTGAAGGAAGATGCACCACCTCGCTGACCCTCAGCCAAAGCTGCAAATGGGTCATGGACACCCAGACAAATGATCCTGGTTTAGCTGTTGTGTTTGCTGGATCTTACTCTGTGGCTAACCTGAGATCACTTTCTGTACTTTCTTTGAGGAATAAAATACATTGAGTAGATACAAGCAAAACCATGCACACAGGCAATTCCTGTGGAGCATCTGGCACAGTTATTTGCTAGCCAAAATAAATGAAAAGCATGGAGGTGAAATGGATGAAATGGAAGCATCTGGACCTGCGGAGGTCTGGCAGGTTGGCAAGTTGATCTACATCACCTGCTCTGGGGTAATCGCCCTGTGCCTGCTCCAAGGGCTTAACCAAGGATGAATCTTAGCTTTAAGATCTGTAACAACAGAAAAAAGGCATCCTGGCTTTGAGTAAAGACAGTATGAGACCATGACTGTGGGAATGCATAGGACCAGACACACTCATAGTGTCTGGATCATCCTTGCTCAGTGCAGGTTTATCCTGCACCCATGTTCACTACCCTCACCCACGTTGCCTTTCTGCTCTCCGCTACTTGGGTTTGGGACCCCCTGACAGAAACGTTGGCTTCCTGGAAATTTTGAAGGGCTTTTAAAACTAAGGGGAACAATAGAAGACAACAAACTGCTCCTGTTCCTCAAGGAGAAGCCCACGAGGGTGCTCTTGCCAGCACCATTTAAGCCCTTTGCAGAGGCACTGAAGCAAGGAGCTGAACTGAGGCTGTTTTGGTTGTGCAGGAGCCGGTGTCCCCACYGTGACCGTGGAAGGAGCAGAGACAGACTCTGCCTCCACCACAGGGAGCTTCYCTGAAGCGCAGATGGCTATTGGGGACAAATCCAGACCCCGGATCCTGAGTTACAGCTGCCATCAGCAACAAAGGTGGAAAGGGTGGGCAGCTGCAGGTCGGAAACATGGGCTTCCTCTTCTTCTGGTATTTTAGAGATAATCTGATCATTCCCCCCTCCATTTCGGTTCCAGGGGACCCTGAACCTCCTCCTGGCAGACTGCCCAGCCTTGCAGAGGGGCTGTAGCCACTATGGATACAGAAGAAGCCAGGCCGGAGAGTGGGAAGTGCCCTCAGGACCTGATTTACTACTTGAATTCCCATTGCTGCGTTTTAGGACTGGGCACAATGCAGTGACAACAAACCATAGTACAGAGTATTTGATGTTGCATTGCAACTGCTGGGGCACTGGTGCATGGAGAAGTTTACCTTCTTCTCCTTGGACTAGAAGAAGATTTTATACCTTGTTTAAACAAGGGTGATGCCTCTAAACACCATCCCCTTTGGCCACACAGGGAAAGTATTGGAAGCCAAGACACATGCTGTCAGCTCTTGCTCCAGAAGGGCGGTGCGTAACCACTGTTTATTGCCCGATCGCTAATGAGGCAATGCTGGTTGTGGCTCTGGGTGGTGTAGTGAACGGCCTGCAGATGTAAAAAAAGATAATCCAAAATGTAGGATTATCTGAAGATTCACTTCATCCTTTATCCACTTTGTATTTTGTATAAAGCCTGTTAACAAAGTGCAAAATCATTATAGGCTTTAATTAAAAACAAAGTGATAAAGTATTTCCAGGCTGCATCTGTTCTGTCTGATAGGGGAGGCAGAGTTCACAAAAGCCCTATATCTGACCTGTTGATTTTGTGTTTTACATTCACACTGAGGAAGAAATTAATATGGAAAAGAAAAAAAAAAAGAAGAAATTATTGCCCACTGTGCTCATAAACTTTCCAGTTCAGACTGGCTGTAATAACTCATCATCCAATATTCATTTACAAGTTACTACAGTAACAGCATGTCTCCAAGAGGAGCAGATTTGCTGGTGTCATCTGAGATAATTAGACCAAATCCACCCCAAGACAATAGAAATGCTTCCCTTCCATCAGGCAACTTCCAGCTATCACAATTATATGACATTTACATTTACTAACTGCTCTTTCAGGAACGCACCCTGGGAGTGCCAAAGGATGGCACAAACATTACTGGTCTGCTGGAAGGAGAGGAGGAATGAGGTGGTGATTGTTGAGCAAGGCCACAACCTCTCTGGTGGGACCCATGTCTCCAATCCCATCCACTCACACCTCCTGGACAAGGATTTGCTCTATGGTCTATGTCACATTGCTTTTGCAACTGGCACAGGATAATAAGCAATTAAGCCTATGCCAGGCAGGTCACTGCTGAGTTCAGACCCTGGGCTGGGGCCACGTAGGTGGAGCAAGGAGGGAGCACAGGGCACCCAATGCTGCTGACACTGGCTCCCTGTCCTGTCTGGCTGTGCCCGTGCCTACATCTCTGTAACAATCACTGAGCAATGTATCAGCCATAAGATACTTCTGATTTTTGGTTAGGACTTTCTCCTGCTAACTGTGTCTGGGGGAATGCAAGAGTGSCTTAAAATCACGTCTACCTCCCTCCTGCTGAGGCACCGCTGGTACCCGTGAGCGATGGGCATCTCAAACCCATCCACAATGGCCTGGTGTGGTGTAGGTCATGCTCAGGTTTCAGGAGCATTAGGAAGAGAAGAGGGGAAAACAAATTGTGCCTGGCTCAGAGTAACTCTCCTTTCCCCTACGTGTCCCTGCCGCTTCTCCACTAGTGACCTAGCCCTGAGCTTTCAGCTTGCCCTTGCTCTGGGTACCTGCAGCATGAGTGCGGTATTGAATGAAAAATGTCTCCCTGTTACAAGACAACCCAAAATTCATCGTTATTCCAGTGTCAGCTGGAAGTGTGGCTTCAGTTTGTGCAGTCAGTCTTAAGAAAGGGAAAAATCACAAAACAATCCAGAAAACCAATGCGAGCCGTTAGCTTTGGGCATGAAAAACAAACTGTGAGTCTGGGGTAATTTTTTTAGTTTGTGCAATGTATGCTGCTGCTTCATTGATATATTCTTTGCAGTAAGGAAAGGGACATTTCTGTGCGAACATTTGTCTTGTGTCACAAATACTTCTTCTTTTAATTTTGTGCAAATCATAGCTTGTTCCTTCTTCTTCCTCCCCCTCAAATTCTCAAAGAATAGTTCTTCTAGAAGTTTTCTTCACATGGGGAGGATGCAGGTGGAAAGAAACAACAGAAAGGGAGGTTCAGCTTAGCCAGAGAAGACAATGTTCCACCTACAGCAAGAAAATTATCTCTATTAATAGAGTGAAAGTTTAAAGGGTTTTGTTGAAGAAAAAAAAAAAAACCAACAAAAAACCTTCTAAGTTAAGATTCATGGTTACGGAAAGGTACTGTATTGATGGCCCCCAAGTTTGCAGTGCTCTGCCTGCAAAAGGAGCAGAGCACAGAGAACAACAGCGTTCATATTTTCCCCAGCCTGCCCTGTCAAAATGCCTCAGATCTGAGACAAAGAAGAGGAGGAGAGGTCAAGTCAGTCTCCATGCTGCCCCTCCAGCAGCATTGCGCTTTCAGGGAGGGAATCCCCTGGTATCCCCTAGCCCACCGGCACCTCCGCTCTGACCTTGAGTGCTACCAGCAAGAGGGATCATAGAATCACAGAATCACAAAATCATAGAATCATAGAATATTAAGGTTGGAAAAGACCTCTAAGATCATCAAGTCCAACCATCAACCCAACACCACCATGCCCACTAAACCATGTCCCTAAGCGCCTCATCTACACGTCTTTTAAATACTTCCAGGGTGGTGACTCCACCACTTCCCTGGGCAGCCTGTTCCAATGCTTAACCACTCTTTCAGTAAAGACATTTTTCCTAATGGCCAATCTAAACCTCCCCTGGCGCAACTTGAGGCCATTTCCTCTTGTCCTATCGCTAGTTGCTTGGCAGAAGAGACTGACACCCACCTCGCTGCAACCTCCTTTCAGGTASTTGTAGAGCGCAATAAGGTCTCCCCTCAGCCTCCTCTTCTYCAGACTAAACAGTCCCAGTTCCCTCAGCCGCTCCTCGTAAGACTTGCTCTCCAGACCCTTCACAAGCTTCGTTGCCCTCCTCTGGACACGCTCCAGCACCTCAATGTCCTTCTTGTAGTGAGGGGCCCAAAACTGAACACAGTATTCGAGGTGSRGYCTCACCAGTGCCGAGTACAGGGGCACGATCACTTCCCTACTCCTGCTGGCCACACTATTTCTGATACAGGCCAGGATGCCGTTGGCCTTCTTGGCCACCTGGGCACACTGCTGGCTCATATTCAGCTGGCTGTCAACCAACACCCCCAGGTCCTTTTCTGCCAGGCAGCTTTCCAGCCACTCTTCCCCCAGCCTGTAGCGTTGCATGGGGTTGTTGTGGCTGAAACGCAGGACCCGGCACTTGGCCTTGTTGAACCTCATGCAGTTGGCCTCAGCCCATCGATCCAGCCTGTCGAGCCTTCCTACCCTCCAGCAGATCAACACTGCCGGCCAGCTTGGTGTCGTCTGCAAACTTACTGMGGGAGCACTCAATCCCCTCATCCAGATCGTTGATAAAGATATTGAACAAGACCGGCCCTGGGGGACACCACTCATGACCGGCCACCAACTGGATTTTGCTCCATTCACCACAACTCTCTGGGCCCGGCCGCCCAGCCAGTTTTTTACCCAGCAAAGAGTACACCTGTCTAGGCCACGAGCTGCCAGCTTCTCTAGGAGAATGCTGTGGGAGACAGTGTYGAARGCTTTACTGAAGTCCAGGTAGACCAAATCCACAGCCTTTCCCTCATCCACTAGGCGGGTCACCTGGTCATAGAAGGAGATCAGGGGCATCTGTCACTAGACCAGGTTGTTCAAAGCCCCATCCAACCTGACCTTGAACAATTCCAATGATGCGGCATTCACAACTTCTCTGGGCAACCTGTGCCAGTGTCTCACCATCCTCAGTAAAAAATGTCTTCCTTATGTCCACTCTAAACCTACCTTCTTTCAGTTTAAAACCATTGCCCCTTTTCCTGTCAGTACAGGCTCTGGTACAAAAATATCTCTCCATCGTTCTTATAATCCCCTTTTATATATGGAAAGACTGCAACAAGGTCTCCCCAGGGCCTTCTCTTCTCCAAGCTGAATAACCCCAACTCTCTCAGCCTTTCTTCACAAGAGACGTGTTCCATCCCTCTGACCATTTTTGTGGCCCTCCTGTGGACCTGCTCCAACAGGTCCATGTCTGTTTTGTGCTGGGGACCCCAGAGCTGGATGCGGTACTCCAGGTGGGGTCTCACCAGAGCGGAGTAGAGGGGCAGAATCACCTCCCTCGACCTGCTGGCCATGCTTCTTTTGATGCAGCCCAGGATATGGTTGGCTTTCTGGGCTGCGAGTGCACATTGCCGGCTCATGTCCAATTTTTCATCCACCAGGATCCCCAAGTCCTTCTCCGCAGGGCTGCTCTCAATCCTTTCATCTCCCAGTCTGTATTGATACTGGGGTTGCCCCTACCCAGGTGCAGGACCTTGCACTTCACMGTGTTGAACTTCATGAGGTTCACATTGGCCTGCTTCTCAAGCCTGCTAAGGTCCCTCTGGATGGCATCCCTTCCCTCTAGTGAATCAACTGCACTGCTCCGCTTGGTGTCATCCGCAAACTTGGTGAGGATGCACTCAATCCCACTATCTATGTCATTGATGATGATATTAAATAGTATTAGTCCCAGTATGGACCATTGAGGGACACCACTCGTTACTGGTTTCCACTTGGATATTGAGCCATTGACTGTAACTCTTTGGACGCTGCCATCTAGTCAATTCCTTATCCATCTAACAGTCCATCCATCAAACCCATCTCTCTCCAATTTCGAGGTAAGAATGTTGTGGGGGACTGTATCAAAGGCCTTACAGAAGTCCAGGTAGATGACATCCGTAGCTCTTCCCTTGTCCACTGATGCAGTCACTCCATTGTAGAAGGCCACTAAATTAGTCAAGCATGATTTGTCCTTGGTGAAGCCATGTTAGCTGTCTCTAATCACATCCCTGTCTTCCATATGTTTCGATGTCTTCCATGAGGATCTGCTCCATGATCTTACCAGGCACTGAGGTGAGGCTGACTGGTCGGATGTCACCAGGGGATGACAATGTTGTTCATGAGGAAACCATGAACAATCCAGAGGCTAGAGACCTGTCACCCAGCAGAGCCGCAGCTCCTGAAGTCTAGTCATTTTTAAAGTTGGGGAGGCTCTTGCTGGAAATCCATTGGCGTAGGCTGTGGGCTCTGGCTGCAACATCACAGGCTCTTTCTATTGGCTCTGGTCTCCCCATCCTATTTCAGTGCAAGTGTAGCATTGGAGAAAGGGTGCAGAGGTGCCACATTTCTTATTCAAAGCCATTCTTGCACTTTAATGTCCCCCCTTACACCCTCACTTGTCTTGTGGGAAGGTTTTATATTTTAACTTCAGCCGGGTCTTCCCCATGCAGGCAGCTTAATATGTGTTCTTATAAACTTGTCTGGCTGTACAATACTCCATATTTTGCACATCATAAAAGTGAGTTATTGTACAACTATTCTGATACACTTATGGGTTTTGAGGATTTGAGAATGGGGTGGATTTTTTTTTTTTTTTATTTTCAGCTTTCTATAGAGAGCTTTTTATAGAGCTTTCTGTGTGACATGTTATTGAACAAGATGACAGACCACTCATTTCATCACATCAAAGGCAGTTCAGCCTTTCTTTGCCAGGACAAACCTCTCTCCTTCTTCCCAAAGGGCTGCCAGGGCTGAAGGGATGAAGTGCGGTGGCTCAGGGGTGGGACACAGAGGGGATGTCTGCTCCCCGTCTCTCACTCTGCAGTATTGACTACCTCCTCCCTGGGCCAGTGTGCATGCGTGTAACAGAGGGCACGGCTGCATTGCCCAGGGCTCAAGCCACTGAGCTCCTGGCTGCACTCCCGGCTCCCTGTCAGGATGTGACCCTGGGGTGAACAGCATGGCTCTGCTGCAAGGAACTGCTCGCCCCTGTGATGACCTGAGTCAGCTGGGATGGGCATTACATCCACTTCTGGTTTTGTATAGGGCTAGGAGAGCTCCGGGCAGATCTCTGGGACCAGGCTTAACAAGCAGGAATGGCTGTGTGGTGTTTTGTGCAGCCTGTCAGGCCATCCCGTGTGCAGTTACTGCAAGAGGGACACCCAAACTCCCAGGAGGAGCCACTCAAGTGTTTCTGAGTCTTCACAGGCAGCTACTTGCTCAGTGAAGGCTGTTAGGCACCTTCATTCCCCTATCAACATAGCTTCCATCTGTCTTTAAAACCCTTCATTTCCCTCTTTTCCAACCTATGAGCATGCAGTGATGGCTCACCCTGCAATTTCCAAATCCACAGAAAGTCCATGCCAACTTGGAATAACACCTTTTAGACTCACGGGGTTTACGAAGCCTTCAAGGAGAAGGATAGCATTGCTTAGCAGAAGAAACACCTGTGACAAACAACCGGATAAATTTTGTGTGGGATTTGTCTCACCTAAATGTATATGTCTAAAAGATAGACATGTTCAAATCTGGGCTACTCACCTGAAGCTCCCTTAATAATGGAGATAAGATGTACCTCCACAGAGAAATTCCTTATCCGTATCTTGAACATCCCCATCTTCAGGGAAAGATGAATTTACGATGCAGCACCAACAGGAGATGTTCACTTCTGTTCCATGTCTAGAAGTGGAGCTGGGGTCACTGGCCCAGAATTGGACATCAGACTTGAAAATTTTCACCACATTCAGTGCAGCAGGAGAGTCACGACTCGGAGTAGCAAAGGGTGTCAAGAGACAGCCGCTGTGACTGTTTAATGGGTGATTATGAGCTGCCTATTTGCCTAATGCAGAAAATCCCTTGAGCTGACTCATTTTCTTCCCAGCTAAGGGCTGGTCATCCTAATTTTCAGGCCTCTAGATTTAACAGTGAAATAAAACTAATTTACAGCTCTTGCCATTAGGAGGACAAATTTTCATCTCCGTCCTTTGGGTGAGAGGCACTATAACAAATGAATGATTACTGACCCATGATACCTATTAGAGATTGCAGTTGGGTCATCTCATTTGTTGTTTTAACACAAGAAATTAAGAGCCCTAGCAGGGCTGTCACAAAAATTGAATTGATAATGAGATGAACACTGCTTTTACCAGAGGCTCTTTCTAGAATTACATGTGGGAAAAGCTGAGCGACGAGAGGACCTTGAGCCGTGGGCCTGAATCGCGGAGCCCAGCAGGACTTTCAACTTGCACTGGCTTCCTCCCATTGCTACCTGAAAGCGCAATCTAGCTGCTACACATCAGACTTATACAGACAAAAGAGCAGTTAGCCATGTACCTGCTTGGCCCTTTCCCCCCCATCACTGCCTGCAGCTAAATTGCCCACCAAAGAGGTTTTGAATCAAAAGGGGGTCAGTGGACAGGATAGTTTGCTTCCAACAGCAGCTGCTGTGGCAGACTGCTGCGCACTTAGCCTGATGCTGATTGCAGACCGGTCCCTGCTGCCAGGTAACAAAGCTGGTCTCCTTCAAAAGCATCCTCAGTGCTAGGAAACAAATAGCTTTCAAGTTTTAGGGAAAATACTGAAGAACATCATGGATAACCTGTGTCTAAGCTGTGTGAAGGCAAAATTAGACCCTAGTAGTCCTGCAGAGTCTCAAGCTCAAGACATACATATTTGGCTTCTGCTTAGACCCTTCTGCCCCTAGAGTGAGGGGGCTGTACATCTGCAYATGTAGCTCAGCACCACAGCACCTGTCCCAGTCTGGGACTGTGCTCCAGCTGCACCCTGGACCCTTGGAACTGCCAACCATCTCTGATCTAGCAGCGTTGCTCCTCCCTGCAACCTATGCTGACACACTGGGCATTTCCCATCGTGCAACACAGTGCCCTGGCATTGTCTCATGTATTGAAGGAAAGAAAATTGTARGAATTGACTGCCACTTAACTACTAGCTAGTCACTAGTTGACTAGTTGTTCCTTTTCCGATCTAACATAAGATGGAAAACTGCCCCATTGCCCTCAGTTCATAGAGGTCTGTTTAGTGCATCCACAGGCAGAGAAAGCACTCAGAGCAGTATCCTACCCTTACTTCGTGGAGTTGGGTTATATCTTCCCTCTCCACATTGGGGTTTCAGCTTAGCCCTGGATGGAAGGAAATCAGAGCTATAACTCTTTCTTCTACAGCAGAGCAGCAGAGCAGCAGAGCTGACTGTCCTGTTTTCATGGGCTCAGGGAAGCACAAACAGGAGGCTCTGCAAGGTTGTGGTGTGAAGCTATATGGCAAGACCCGCTTCAGATTTAGACCATAGCCCAGAAGTTAAATGATCAATGAAGGATTTAATATCTTCACTGCTTTCCTCCATCCACAGCCACTTAGGCCAGTGCACTCCAGCACAGAACAGGGCTGTATGAACACAGCCCCTCCGCCACTGCAAACCAGAGCAGACCAGTACTCACCAGCTTAGGATGCAGATCATTAACCTCATCCCTGCTTGGGGTCTTGTCAGCACTGGTGAGAGCAGCTAACTTCAGGGCAGGCAGTGGAGAACCTGTTTCCACAGAAAGTGCTGATGCAGTTACGGTGGGAAACCTCTCACTCCCTTTCCATTGCTGCAGTCCCAACTCATTCATCACAAATGCTCTTTCCCCAGAGCTGCTTTGTCTCTCTGGTGGACCTGAGGTTGCGAGGTCAGCATTGCAAAATTGGACCTGCAAGTCACATCTCCATTTTGTTTTCCACATGAGCTTTCTCCTCATTTATTCCTGCTGCCTGTTTTACATGAAGATCTGCTTTAGCTTTTGGGCTTGCTCCAGCACCATTTGCTAAAATTATATCAAGTATTGATTGGTAACAGATATATTACAGGGGCAATGCTTTTGAGGATACATTAAGTAAACGGAGGAGCAGACCCATGTTGCTTTTTTCCTTTCACTCTGTTGCTGTTTATCAGAATGGCAATCAGTAGCAGCAGAGTTGTACAGGATCTGAATCAGCCATGGCTTAAACTGGTCGGAGATCATCCAAATTAACAGGTTATGGAAAAGACTTGGTGTTGTGTTAAATAGCTGTGGGCTTGGTACTGCCATGGTTACATAGCAGTTACATGGATGATCTTGTGAAATGAGAATGGTTCAAGGAAAAAAAACCTTGTGATTCAAGAACCTCAGCATTGGTCTGCCATACTGCTCCTTGTTTCATTTTCACTTATTATCGCTCAATATTTTATTTCCTTCTGTACTTAGAAAGGTGCCAAGCACTCGTGACAGCGATGGCTGGCTAGTATTTTTCAAGCCATGCAACCCAGGCAGTGAAGTAGAAGGGACAGTAAGAGAACAGGAAAGGGGAAACACAGTCACAGCTCCAGGTGATGGACATCAAGGTGACACTGGCAGAAGATGAGAGGAAAGTGAATGTTTCAGGATGAGAAATTGAGGTAAAGAAAGTTTTAAGCAGCAAATTTACACTAAGATATAGAGCAAGGTAAACTACAACTCTTTCTTAACAGTCAGATGTGAAAATGAGCATCAGTGACACCAGTATCAACCTAAACTGACTTGCAAACGCCCTTTTGCTGGAGTTCCTTGCTACTGGCCTTACACAGGTGACTGTAGTTAAAGGAATGCAAGCTGAAAAATTAGAGAAGCCTGTATATGAAATAACATCAAGATTAAGTTAAACCATCTGAAGTTGTAAAGCGGCAGAGTTATAGTTAAACTTCCTTCCAAGTTCAGTCTGTCGTTGCCCTGATTCTGGCATCACTTGGCTATTTCTCTCTCCACTGCCTGTAAGGGGAGTTGAGGGTGAATAAGCCGAGCTCAGATGCAGACATCTGGTTTTCAGCTCCTACACTCAGCTGAGACAAATCCCACCCTGCTCCTGCCTTGGCTCCTGAGCTTCCTGGTCACCCTCAGCCCTTTGATTCTGTCTCTTCCTGATCCATCTTCCTGGCCCTGCACTGGTTTGTCCCCATGTTGCCTCAAACATGGCCCTCTTGTTGTCCCCATGTCCTTCTTCAGATTAGTGCTTTTATAAATTTAGGCTCTCCTAATAACATCTCTGCTCTTCTCTGAACTCTGCCCTAGCTGAGCAATGAGACAGGACCATCAACATCCCAGTCTAACCCTCGACTGCTTTCAGGATCTCAGCTAGCCAGCTGGAGTACCTCCATGCCCTTTCTTTGCCATGTGAAGACGTACCTTGATACTGACCCTCTAGCTGAAAAACCCTATAACATCTGGTCCCTYGTGTGAAAGACTCCATGTGGCAAAGCAAGCATCCCTGTTTTCACTATGGCTTGCAGCCTTTAAAGGGCAATGATGCACAGGTCTTATGTGCAAGGCCTAAACTGCCAAATAAAGGAGGTCTAGGGACAGATCTCTGGTCCCAAGCTCAGGTGACACAACCTGGCTTAGAGACAGACATTCATTGAAGGGATACAGGGCAGCTTGAACCCATGCCAAGGAACAGGTGGTACAGGTGGTCAAGGTCCAGACCTCAAACGCAGACCTCATCTCTAATTTATCAGTCTTTATACAGGTCAATAAAACAGGCCAGGAGCCATTCCCTGTCCCTGAAGACAAGTGGCACCGCTTGTGTCCATGTGGTTCAACCCGTTCCTCACACAGGATGGCCTCTGCGTTGTGCCTGGTGGGAACAGTCCCTGGTCTCTCTGAGCCCATCAAGGAGAGCACTTGCTGGCATGGGGCAAATCCAGGGAGAGTGCTGGCCATCACACAGCATGGATGATTGCAAGTTGTTGCTGTGGCCTTGGCCTGCTGTGGCTTGGTGGATACAGCCACACCCGAATTTCCTACACCCAGAGGTGGCTCAGCTTGTGCAGGCAAGAGGCAGAAATTCACATCAGGGGAGTTCATGTGCTGCTTCCCAAGCCCTTGAAGGTTAATGGTTGCACAGACACTGTCAGCCTTCAGGGACATCTTTTGGCACCTTTCCTAAACACTCGGTCATTTGGAAGGGAAAATAATAAGTGCTTTCCCATGGAGGGCTTTTTTTTTTGGCATCTTATGTCAAGATGCAGTTACATGTCAGGTACGTGTTTGTTTTCATAAGGCACTATGTAAAAAACATCTCTTCCTTCAAGCGCACATTGTGTCAGCAGCTCTTTTGGACCGATTTCAACTCCTCAGCCGTACCGCAGCTCTTCTACAGCTAGAAGAGGGCATTCAGGCTTTACCTTCCCTGTCAGCTGAAGAGTCACACTGCTCTGCAAACTGCCCTTGAAATCAATGTGGTTACTATATTAGAAATACTTAGCACATAAATTGTAGAACATGGAGGCAGTGCATGTTGCAAGGCATGATAAGCATGCAGTGAACCTGCTGTACAAGCTCATTTCAAAACCTAGCACAGACTCCTTGCTCTCCCACCTGCTTGGTTCAGAGCTTTAAAGGAGGGTGTGCTTGTGAGGATACATGGCTAACCCCATCCAAATTCCATTCAGCCAGAAATGGGGCTGAGCTTTCTCACACATTATATTTTTTTCATGCTGATATGCCCACACTGCAGGTTTGATGGTAAAATGAGCTTTCCCACCTAATTTGTGCACTTTTGCCTGAATCTGAGGATGTTACTGGGCCGGCAGTGGTTAAAGAACAATAAAACAGGAATGGAAGTGGCATACCCATGTTTCAGTAGGTGCCTCCACAGGGCTTGGTCATGTACACACTGATAAATTATTGTAAATGGGCACCTTATCCTGGAATAGTGAGACAGCAAGGGAAAGAATGTTTTCATGTGCCCGGGCATTTGAAAGCCAAGGAGACCACAGTAAGGATGTCCAGAAGGTGTTTTTGTTTCCAAGCCCACCAAGGAGAGCTATATCTATGCATGTAATTATTCAAGGCATATCTTCCATGTTCGCAAACCCGAGCCTATAAAAAGACAAGCTCGTTTACCAGGGAAAGTCTCTGTGAAAAACCTAAAGGCTCTTTAGATGTGCCAAATTGATTTCTTTGTCTTCAAGCATGAATATCAATTAAGCTGAGGTTATGTCCTAGCTTAAAAGCAGGGTGAGATTTATGTGAACAATCAGTTTCAGTTACAGGGAATTAATCTTAAGTGTATAGTACGGGCATAGGAGTGCATTACTTTCCTTTTATATCATTTGTTTCCTGATACTGGCACTCTGGAGCAAGGGTATCTCAAGTAAATTTGGCTTCTCATTATACATCCAAATCCCATCAGCACAACTACAGACACCTAGCAAAGGGTCACATTCAGTTGAACATGCTCAGCTGTGTGCAGGTGACATCATGTTTCAGTGGAGGCACCTCAAGGATTTGTAGACGTTGCTGATAGAGGAGCTGTGGCTCCAGGGAGAAGAGCAGATGCTGAAGAGCCAGAACAGGTCTCACTTGCGCTGGAGCAGTGCATTTCTCACTTGGCTGCTTTACTGTGCTACCACCCTCATTATTTCTGCTATTATTATTTCTCTAGCACTGAGCATAACAGATACCTTGAAAAAGGACCGTACTGAAAGGGTGAAGCACTATAAACCCAAATTCTTAGCTGAACAAAGCCAGCACACCTCCACTGCAGCCATTGCACCTCCACCACGAAGCTGTGCTGCTAGGAGCAGGGAGACACAGGGACAGCAGAGGCTTTCACAGTTTGTGTGCTGACATGAGGGAAGATAAATTTAGGATCCAGTCCTAGTTTTTGTGGATTGTGTTTTACAGGAGACAGTCAGTAGCTAAAAGAAACCAGGCTGCAGTTCACTGTTTCCACAAGAGACGTGGGTATGGAGTCATATTTCTTCCAGCCCAAGACGCTTGTGGTTTTGACTGCATGATGACCTTGTTTCAACAGAAACAGTGGAGGGTCATCCTTGCCCTGACCCTTTCCACCATCAGGGCACTCCTGTGGGAAGTAGGAGATGTGGCTCCTACCCCATGGGAGAGACTCCTCACTTCAGGTTGCTCTGCAAACAGTGAATGAAACATAGACTGAAAGCTGCTGCCAGGGAGTTGAGTCTTCTCCTGCCCTCCGTGCTGTCACTCTGTGTTGGGTACACTCACAAATTAAATACAGGATCTAGTCCCTTGGGGAGCATGGGACTGTCTGATTTTGCACCCAGAGAGGTACAAGTGGGAGACGCTGAGCTGAGCAAGATGCTGTCCTAAGATGTCAGCCCTTTGGGGGTGAGGAGGCACACTAGGCACGTTAGCACATTTTCAATGCCAGCTTTGGTGTACAAGGGCTCTTACAACATCTAAGTGATCAGGTGAGTCTTTTGGAGTTAGAAACCAAATAGCATCTAATTGTATTTTAGGAGCTCGATCTTGCCCTGAGTCCCTAACAGGTCATGTTCATGGACAGGTAAAGGAAATACCACAATTTGCCCCTACACTGGCTAAGGCACCATCCATCATGGGAACTTATCCATCCCCTATATACCGGAGGACCACTGAAAACCTTGGGTATCTCAGTCAATTGACTGCAGAAGAGTTACTCTGCTCTGTGACACCACACTCAAGCTTGCACCAAATGGGTCTCACACAGCTAGCTGAGAAAAAGGGGACACCGTGAATGAAGATATTGGGAAAATGCATTCAAAAGGAGGGGCCAGGTACTGGAGGTCTCTGCTCTACCAATGGCAGCTGAGCCTGGTCATGGCTGTGGCTGCAGAAGAGGGTGGGAAGAATGAAACTAGGCTCAGCCAGATTAGGGATTCAGTCTGAAATGCTTGCACAGGGGTTCCCTAGATGTGAGGCACACGATATTGGTGGCATGCAAGCCTGGCATGGTGCCAGGACCTATCAGTCATAATATTCATCCTCACCAGCACTGCTGATCTTGGTGCCCAGCAAAAAATGTCTTGCGGATCTGCACATCCATAAATCACTTATGCCCTGACACACTTGCAACCTCTTCTCTTCCTAGAAATGTAGCTCTCTGTGATCCAGGAATCCAGYGCCTGGCTCTGGTTCAGCCCAGCTACATAGCCTTGTCTCAGACCACTGAGGAAGAGCTGGGAGAAAGTCTGTAGAGCAGTGACTCATGAGATGAGAAAGGTGAAAAAGCAAACAGAGGTAGCATTGCTGAGATGGGGATAGGGAACAACTCAAGGATTCAAGAAGAACACCAGCATGGGAAGATATAAAATCCTAGATGGCAACACAGAGAGTTGGAAACTGGAAACTTGCAGCACTGAGGACCTGTCACAAGTGCAGTAGAAACCAACCCTTCCCAACCTGATGGCTGACTGCCTGGCCAGCAAGGACTCTTCAGGTGTCTTATCGGGGACACTGAGCATACTAATGCTTAGCCTGGTAGCACATTAAATCCCAGCTATCTCTCGTCTGTGTCAACCAATAAATAACTGTGTTGTACTTCAAAGTTGTGTATATCCTGCTTACAGAATCTCTTTGTGCATAGCAAAAGGTGCCTGAACAAAGTGACCTAGAAAAGGAGGGTTACAGTTTCCTCTCTCCAGCATAGAAAGCCAGCATGACCAATAGAAGAAAATCTGGTTTCTTTGTTCTTGTTCTCCCTTTTAATCTTCGTAGTCCCTCCAGCTAATGAAAATGGAACACTTTCATTGTGATTTGTTGGTGTTGGGGCTTACCACAAAGGGGTAAAAAACACAGCCAGAGTACTCAAGTGGAAAGTGATGTATGTATTATGTGCTGTCATGGTGCTGACTCTTTTTAAGGACAAAAATTCAGATTTTAGTAAAAGTCACAGAACAAAATACCTTTGAAGATGTGGACCATTTAGGTAGTGGAAGGTGACAGTCTGCTGGGTTAGAGTATCTACAATCTCAGAAAGAGAAATCTGGTTAAAGTTTTATGCTCTGTGTTTCAAAGTTTTGAGATCACTGAAAGGTTTCAAAAATAACTCTTAAGAAAAAGTGTGATTCATTTTACCTAACATCACAAGTTCACAGGCATCTGCATATGATCTAGTCAATATAGGCTCTCCTAACAGTCAAAGTAAATAGCATAGTCCTCTGGGCTCACCTCCTGATCTGCTTTTGCATCTACGCTAGGCATGCCTATTTCCCTCCGCTGGGTAAAATGGGACCCTCCATTTAGTCAGGCATGTTCTGTATTTGGCACCAGAAAGGAGCACTGTGCACGAAGGGAGGAGTCACTGAGGGTGTGGAATGAAATCAAAACAAGGAGCACTGGGTCTGGCTGGGATGGAGTTAACTTTCTTCACAGCAGCCCGTATGGTGCTGGACTTTGGATTTGTGACCAGCGTTGATAACACATGGATGTTTTTAGTTATTGCTAAGCAGTGCTTGCTCAGCGTCGAGGTCTCTGTTTCTCACTCTGCCCCTCCAGCAAGTTGACTGGGGGTGGGCGAGAGGTTTGGAGGGGACACAGCCGGGACAGATGACCCCAACCTATCAAAGGAATATTCCACAATGTCATACTCAGCAATAAACTGGGGGGGGGGTAGTCTTTCCAAAGTAGTCTTTGCTTGGAGACCAGGTGGACATTGGTCTGCTGGTGGGAGGTGGCAAGTGACTGCATTTGCACCACTGTTTTCTCTCTTTCCTTCACTTATTAAACTGTCTTTATCTTGACTCGTGAGTTTTTCTCACTATTGCTCCTCCGATTCTTTCCCCCATCCTGCTGGTGGGGAGTGAGCGAGCGGCTGGTGTGCGCTTAGTTGCTGGACAGGGTTAACCCACCACAAAGGGCAAGAGGACAAGAAATGTTAGTGAAGATCAAAAGGAAAGGAAACCAGAAAATGGATGTTTGCATGCAATAAACCAAACTCTGTAGTCCCCTGGCAGCATTGCTGAAACATGAAGGAAATGGGAACGGCACTACCAGGGCTCTGGTGCCACAGAACAGGCAAGGAGCCACAGTCTGAAAGTAGCCATTTTACTGGAAGTTTATAACACCTGGTTGCATCAAACATGAAGAAACATTCCCACTTTGTATAAGGTCGTGGCAATATTATTATTGTAATCCTGAAAATCCTGTTTGAACAATGCCAGCTGTGGGGGCACCCACACTTAATGAAAGAGCAGTTTGGCAAAAAAAGCTGAAACATGACCCAAAGCTAAGACCGAAAAAGCAGGAAGTGAAAAAATTTGAAATACTGAGAAAGACACATTTGGAAACAAACTTGTGTTTGTGCCATTTATGGAAAAGATAGTCCACAGCGCTGAGCAACCTCTGCACTCAATCCAGTAGCAGGGAAAGAGCTTGCAATACAACGCTGAGACAAGGCAGAAGTGACAAACATCAAATGAGCCAGTCCCTCCATTCACTGCCATGACACGGAGAAAACGCAGGGTGTGCAAAGAGCCCAAATGACAGCAGCAACCCCAGACTTACACTAGAAACACCTGTAGGGAAAAGATTGTAGGAAACATTCACCTGCACAGTTTGAAGAGCTGATGCACACCACACACCACTTGTCTGCAGTGGAGGAACCACATGAGCAGCAAGCAGTGTGGAGCACTGGCAGCTGGAATTGCCCGGGTAATTTTGTGATTTGCATCAGGACAACCAGAAAATAAGTGCATAAGAAACAAGAGGTCAAGGAGGACGTCGGCATGAGGCCAAGACCGGCAAGCTAGCTTTCTCAGAGGTGTCCCTGAAGGAAATGGGCTGAGCCAGTAGTGAAGCTGGTGAAGGGTCTAGAGCACAAGTCTTATGAGGAGCGGCTGAAGGAACTGGGGCTGTTTAGCCTAGAGAGGAGAAGGCTCAGGGGAGACCTTATCGCTCTCCACAACTACCTGAAAGGAGGTTGTAGCGAGGTCAGTGTCGGTCTCTTTTCTCAAGTAACAAGCGATAGGACAAGAGGAAATGGCCTCAAGTTGTGCCAGGGGATGTTTAGATGGGATATTAGGAAAAATTTCTTCACTGAAAGGGTTATCAAGCATTGGAACAGGCTGCCCAGGGAAGCGGTTGAGTCACCATCCCTGGAGGTATTTAAAAGACATGTAGACGTGGTGCTTAGGGACATGGTTTAGTGGTGGACTTGGCAGTGTTAGGTTTACGGCTGGACTTGATCTTAAAGGTCTTTTCCAACCTTAATGATTCTATGATTCTATGATTCTATAAGACCAGAAGCATGGTCTCCAGCCCCTGCAGATGAAGGTTTACCTGAGCTGTGGTAGCCTGCTCACATTTCAGGTGTGATGGCGAAGGCAGTGGCTGAGCAGCTGCCTACTGCCAGGGGTGAAGAAGGGGGCTGTAGGCATAAGGTAATACCATCTTTTTAAAATTAGATCATTCGTGACCTCTGATGGAGAACTACAATGGAGGGAAGTGGTAATTTACACCCCGTGGCCAGACGAGAGCACCCACACGAAAGCTCAGCAGTGTTTCTCTCCACCCAGGCCTTCTCTAGGTGAATGCAGAAGAAGAGAAGTGATCTTCTCTTTAACCTTTCCATACACCTCCTTGGTGTAAGGCTGTCCCAAAACACAGCACAGAGATGGCCCAACCACAGGCACATTTGGCATCACTTATATCATGTGTCTCTCCTCTGATGGGCTTCATCATACAGCTCTGCCCTTCCTTCCCTGCTGCTCCTGCCCGACTCTGGTGGCACATAGCTCTGAAACCAGCGTGACCCCCACAGCCCACCCCGCCCCTCTGGTCTGCAACTTGCTGCCCATGAGGTTCCCCATGCTGATAGCCAAATCTTGGCCCACCGGCCAACGCTGCAGCAACATGTCTTTAGGGCTTCCTCCCTGTCTCAGTTACTATTATTATTTCACAAGAGCTCCTCATGGAGGAGCATGGAGGAGCATCCTGGTATTTTCTGACCTTAAGCTAAACTTCCTTATGACTGCATTAACTTCTCCTTGTCTGGTTGTGTATGATATGAAATGCTTAAGAGGTCTGGCAGCCAAATGTATTGTGTCAACACTTCGGCAGCTTGCTGCCCGAAGCACTGGGTTTCTTGCGGTCCTCCACCACACTGAGGTGAAGCTGTGTGATAAATCAGATGTGATGAACCCAGCCTGCTCTGGTGCAACCACAGTGACCAGGTTTGGGAGCCTCTTTTTGTATAAAGTGCACTTGTGGAAACGTGGCAGCCCATCACTTCCAGATAAATGCAAATAAAGGAGGAATGACTAAGGTGGGTTGCTCTCCCCTGCCTTTGGATGTGATGAAGGACACCTCATTAACAAGTCTCCTAGCTGCCACGATAACATTTCTGATCATGGAGCCAGCACTGGCACCCTCAGCGTCTCCTTTCCCTACCTCCTCTGAGACAAATTGACCCTGCCTAAGTAAGAAAGGACTTTCCTAATCACATTAGGATCAGCTTAGATGGCAGAGAGGGTAACAAAATTAGAGCTTTTAAACCATTATCTCTTCTTCATGAACATCTGCGTTGATACAAGCCTGCAGAGAGTTAAGGAAAGCTGAGCTATGGCTGATCTCATTATAGCTTTAAAAAACAAAATATGTGATGGCGAGCTCGTCCATGGCTGTAAGAAAACCATCAATCTTTTTGTAAGAGGCAAGAAAGGACTCTGCTCAAGCCCGAAGTGGTTATATTCTGATTCTTGATTTAAAAAATAAAATGATCTCCAATTCCTCAAATCTTTTCCTAGGCCCCATATGCAAACTAATATATATACATATACCTAGTCAGGTAGTGTGCCTATAATTTCATATTATATGTGTCATACCATAGTGTTTTAAACCTGTTGTCTGAATCCTGTCTGATGTAATAATTTATCGTAATATTTTACATAACCAGAGTTGATATATTGTATGGAGAAGCCAGGGAGCGTGTCTGATCTCCTTGCTATGACAGCAATAACTGAAGTGATATGGTTATTGTACTCAGAGAGAAACATGAACTCCACATAAAAACTGGACTGGATGAAATAGGGGATAGGACTGGATTTTGGCTAATGCAAAGTAGACACCTATATGGCAGATGATACAGTGGTCAGGAGTTTTACCATGCAACATGTTTTTCTTAAAAGCACTAAATAGGAACTATTCACGTATTTCTTAACATAAATCAGGAAAAAATAGGACTTCCTGTTGACTTATTCAAAGCATAATTTACTGTGAAAAAACCCTCCTTTTATTTATATACCTACATATATAAATAAAACTAAGAAGGTCAAAAATTAAACCAAAAKATTCTGAATTTGATTACATCAGACAGATGGGCCCAAAACACAAAGCCAGTATCTGGAGCTGGGTATGTTCAGCGTAGAGGGATATACAGCTATGTCCAGCAAAAGAAGGTCAAGTAGTGAACCCAAGCACTGGACTCCTGATCATCCACATACCCAAATTATCTGCTCACTCCCTGGCTCTGTTTGCATCACTCCAGCTACATCTCTCCAAGGTGAAATTACTATAGCGAGAGCTAACCTTAACCAGTTGAAGAAGTTACTGGCATTTAGCTTCAGGCAAGAGATTACTTCCCATCCCTCTTTCATTTAGCAGTATAGACATAACCCGCCAGTCTTGGACTTTGATACTGTACTTTCTCTGTGCAAACATCACTTCTGCAATGCATTTATATTGATGTGTATAAATGTACACGTGCATGCACGCAAACACATACGTCTTCTTCATTGCTCCAATTTGGCAGAAACCTGAGCCTAATTTTGAAATGTCACAGCTCAGGTATAATCCCCCCAAAGAGTTTGCAATGCAGATCACTTCAGCAATCTGGTTCACAGCACAGCCCGAAAAATGGTAATATTGGTAACAGACCGAGATGAGAGAGCAGAAACTTTTTAAGCCAGCCTCACCACTGAGGTCTATTATGAAACTACCCTCTCCGACATTTAATTGCTACCTGGCTTTTGGCCTCATTAAATTCCAGATAATTAATCCCCAAGTACTAGATTTTCACTCTGCCCCAAGACACTTCAACAGGTTTTCTTAGCAGTGGCCCTGAAATGATCATTTCCTGCTCTCAGTGCTGAACATGCTGTGCCAAGCAGTTTAATGCATGTCCATTAATAGTGGACCACTCTGCTATGTTAAGGGGAAGAAAAAGACAGGAGAAAAGTACAAGCCCTGCACTATCATCAGTTACGCAGTGAATTCGAGTGATCAGAAAAATGCAGATTCGACCACTTGAGGGACAATTACCCTGTTGCTCTCCAGGGAGCTCGGTTTGCAGAATGGCCAAAGAGCCACACTGAGCTTCAGAGCTGCTGCTGCCAGAGCTCTGTCATGTGCCTCTCCTGCTCCGGGGTCGTCACCTGCCCCGTGGGGAGATGTCCATACCCGTCCAAAGGGAAGGGACCAAAACCCAGTCCCCCTTTTTGGCATTGAAACCACCTCCACTCTCCATTCTCCAGTCTGGTTCAAAGGTGGATAAAATCTCAAGGAAACGAGCACAATGCACTCCCCGTTATAAAATAGGGACATAAAACTTAGCTTGAATTTAGTCCAAAGTAAATTCTACCACAGATTAAATTCAATCAAAACTTCCCTCTTCCTCTTAAATAATTAGCAGAAGGCATTTGCTGTAGGTCTCCCCTCCGTGACCGTCACCGGCAGAGGCATAGCTGGAAGGTGGCATCCTGTGCGTGATGCCCAGGCGTTGCCCTCAGGGACAAACAGAAGGCATCTTGCATGAAATTTGCACTTTTGCCCCTGAAGACCCAACAGCACCTTCATTTTTTCTGTGATTTGGATAACAAGTTTAATGTGATCTTGAGACGATGCAGCACAGACTTGAAATTTATTTTCTAGTCTGTTAGGGCTGGCACAACAGCCCTATCAGGAGCTGAAATGCCCTCACAAAGCTCCTGGTTGATGTACTTTGAGGTGAGATAGGGAATAGTGTCTGTCCTTCAATGGGCACTTTTTCTGGACTATAAATGCTATCAGCTTACATTTACTTTTCTTTTTTTTTTTTAAACACTGTATTTCTGTTTGTTGTATGTAGCAGGCACCTAGACTGATTATCTCTGAAAACAGCATAATTAATGGTTTTCTCTGACTTCAAAATCAAATGTATTTTGATCAACTTCAAAAAAAGCCCGTTCATTCTGCTGATGGGAGGTGTGAACCTCTAAGTGTTGAGCCCCTGAGACTTTCCCTGACTTCAGAGGAAGTTTCGTCTCTCGTTCTACAGAATTACTGGGAATACCTCCTTAATAAAAAGAGAGGAGCCTGGGACTTTCTTCTTTCTGTGTCGCAGAGCTTGCTTTAACCTCAGAAAGGCCTTGGTTTTTCCAGCTCTAAAACATAGGTGACGGTATTTGTAAGCAGACCAGGAGTTTCTACTTGAGGAACATTTTATGAAAGCCTGGCTATTTGCCAAAGACAAGCATGATATTTTCCAGACCGATGAGCCATGGACTCTCTACTGCAGAAAAAAAAAAGAAGTACAAGAAGATCCAGTCCCCTGAAACAGGAGTTTCGATATTTAATTAGAACAGAAGTGGAGCATTAAGGCATTATAACACTACCAGGCTGGTACTGCCAAGGTGGAGGGAGCAGAAAGCCCACAGCTGATCTCCCTGATGTGGGATGACCAGGGCTGCTTCAGGAGCCCGCAGGAGCAGATGCTATGCAGGGACAATGCTCTCTGCCTGCTCCTGGATGGGGAAACCGGCTGGATGGGTCAGGATGTGACTGGGGGAGAAGTTAAGGAGCAATTTGGCAAAATGGGGCAGGGGCAGGATGCTTCAGCTACTGTGGGAAAGCAGTGGAGAGAGCTGGGACTCTGCTGCGGAGGGTAAATGGTGTGTGCAGACATCGCTGGCTTTTACAGAGTGCTGAAGCACCAGTCAGTGGTTTTGCAAGGTGGGGTGACTTTCATGAAGCCTCAGAGGGCATGAAGTGCTGATCCAGCAGTCAAGATGAGCTGGAACTGCACCTGCAAAAGCTAGGAGAGAGAGGAGCACGGGGGAAAGCTGCCGTGGAGGGAGCAGGCTGATGTGGTGAGCGCCGAGGGAATGTAAGGCTATTGCAAAACTATCCCGAGGAAGGGGAGACTCACCAAATCGATACAAACCTCTATTGTCAATCAGCTGTAATTGATTTTTCTGGGGTTATTTCATTGCCTTCCCTCCAACCCCCAGCAAAGTTACTCTGTTTTTTACAACAGACACAGTGTTTCTGTGGGGATATCAAAGTTCTCCGGAGCGGGAGGGAGGGAATACTTAATTTCCAGGCTTTCGTGTGGGATCTCAAGTTGCTGCTATTTCTTTAACATTCAGGAAAAAGAAAACACTGAACAGCCCCTTCCCAGCTTCCCCAAAGCCCTTCCGAGGTAATCAAATGTAGCCTTTTTTTCTGTTGACAGTACCATTTCTAAAAATATCATATTTTGCCCATAGACATGTGATGTCTATCGAAAGTCATTGTGTCCAAAATAGAGGTCTTTCTAAAAGACATCAGGGAGCTGAAGTTATAGCTTTAAGCTCCTGAGAAAGGATCTTGGCTTTGGATTTGTGCAGCTGGCCTGATTAGATTACCATAAGAGCCTCTTCTAGCTTTAAAGGATGTGAATTTATGTCTGGGAGGCAAGAAAATTTCACTGTACCCTCACCAAAGCTTCACCCTGTGTTATGTCAGCGAAGTTTCAAAACGGGGTCCCTCCTTTCCCCTGTCCCTGCCGCCAGCTTCGCAGGCTCCCTCTGGATGCTTGTCCTCAGTGATGGATGAACGTGCTGTGAGTACACAAAGTCAGCGACGAGCAGTGGAAGATTCTCAGCCTTGTGACTCGCACTTCATTTAGGCCCAAGAAGACACAAACCTGATGCCCTGTGGTTCCTGGGGTTTGTGGCTAAGAGGCAGCTCAGTGACCCCAGGGGATGGTGGCATGACCCTCATTTGAGGGACCAGCGCTGCACTTCCCAGGAGGACTATATCCATGAGCACGATGCAGAAATGGAAGAGCCATTTAACTTGTGCGATTCCCATCTTGTCCAGGGAGCTACAGCAAAAGGAACCCTTGAAGGACCGCACTGTTACTAGGTCCTGACAGACACAAATTCCCCTCCCAATTAATATTTGTTAGCGTGCATATATTGCTTAACCCAGATCTGATGCACAGAAATGTGTTGTTCATGGGTAACAGTCTCCTCTCCTTTGATCAATGACAGGCCAGGAGTTTTATGGAAGTCTTTGGTACCCGCTGTGTCTACAGAAGGGTTGATTTATGGTTCGCTTAATTAACGTTGTTCTATTGCATATTGATTTTCTGTGTGTTTAATAGTTTAACTTAAAAATGATGTGAAGGCCATAACTACGTTAAGCCTGTATGAACAGCAAAACACCCCGACATAATAAAGCACAAAATTGTTGCTGACCTGCAGCTGGTGCATCCTCTCTCTGAGAACCTGCTTAAGCATCATGGCTAACACATTCTCTGAAATGATTTTGCTCAGAGGTGAGCTCATAAGCAAGCTAATTGAATACCAAATTGGTTATTGTGGGTGCATTTACTGGGCATGAAAAAGTGATGCATCTCTGACATTTCCCTCTGTAAATATGTTTTAAATAAGTCATTGGTAGTTAATTACCATACTGTAAAATTAAGGCAAATAGATGTATTTTGGATGCTATAAGGCAGCTGCTTTATGATAATTAAATAACATCAATGGATTACGCTTAGATAAAAATTCTGGAAAATCAGGAGCATCACATCATGGTATGGCATTTATTGCTTCCCCAGGCATAGCTTCTGGATTAGAGGAGGCACAGAGGGTATGTCCACAGTAGTGATATGAGGGCAGCATAGAGTAGGAAGGGGGGGGGCGATTTGCATCAAGCTGTTATATTTTGAGGATGACCTGTCCACACCCCCCGTTTCCTGGCCATGAAGTTTGGAGCAGCTGCCAATGCTGCATGTACACCACAGGTCGCTTCCCACCAGGGTAGCACCCCTGCATGAGCCATAGGGCACAGCTCCAGGCTTGGGACCTCAGGGGACCCTGCACCCCTGATGCTCTGGTCCAGTGAAGGATTTACCCCTTTGAGCACCTGCATTTCTTCCCTTCTTCAGCTTTGGGACTGGATTTGAGAGGCAAGCCCACCAGAAAGGCAGGCTTCCTACTCTTGCTCCTCTCTTTGCTTTGCAACAAAAGCAGCTGCCCAGGGTTGATGGGATTTGCGCCTTTGTGGAGATTTGGCCATGACACTGTATTGTGTCCAAGATGCAACCTTAACTTAGGTGGCTGAATTTTACTTTGGTTGGAAGCTGAAAGTAAAAGGTGCCTACTCTGCTGTCTTTGTTAGGGAAAAATTCAAGATGTTGGTGCAGATCTGCCCCAAAACCCCAATGCACGATGACAAGACAGGTTAGGGGGGCTGCACATGCCTTGTGGTGTCTACCTCAGACCATCGTCTTCTGTCCACCTCCACCTCCTCCTGTGGTCCCAGGTGGAGCGGGCATTCTCCACTTCCCTCCTGAAGGCAGGCGGAGACAGCGTGCTGTGTAATGCTGAAGCGGCATGATTGCTTCATTCCCTCTCAGTTGTGGCTGCATATTAAATGTGGATTAATGAGCCCTCTAAGTGTTACTTAATGTTCCTAAAATGCTTTATATTTTCTACTTACAGTATAATTATCATTAAGGGATTAAGGTAAAAAAATAATAAATTTAGGTGGCTACAATTAAGCTTCAGCATCCTCGTTTTGGGTCTTAGATATTTACAGCCCGACTGTGAGACCGGAAGAGCATATCGCCCCAGCCGCGTTGACACCGAAAGGATCGGTGGCTTCACAGTGTTTATGGCAACAGGGCCAGTTTTGCAGATGGGTCCCTCACACACATACAGCAGCTTAAACTACAGCAGGAGATTTGACTATTTCGGCCTCCATCCCAAACCGCCTAACTGATGTCAGAGAACATTGTCCCCCACCTCATTTACAGAGAGCAAAACCAAAGCCGTAGGTGCCGGCAGAGCATCCCAGCTAGCTGATCCCCCCTGTGGCTCCAGCGGCGCAATGGACCGATGCAGCACGTAGGTGTGCCCATCAGGTGTGGAGGCAGATAAACCCCAGCGCCTCAGCAGGATGCTGCAGTGAACAGATCCTGTCTCCTGCAGGGCTTATTAGTTCAGGCACAGCACCCGCCTAATGCAGCTATTTACCTGCTAGGCTCAGCCTGGCTCGTATCCAGCCTCTGCTGCATCTCCTCTCTGTCCTTTCTCGCACCCCAGCTCCTGGGGCGAGCGGGGCAGGAGACAGGCAGCCTGCCAGTGCTGTTGGTGAGCTCAAAGTCTGTGTTTGTACATGGAGGGGAAAAGCAGTTTTGGGTACAGAAGTAAGCACAGCAAACTCTCTGACACCGTTAGCTGTAGCCTGGGCTCAGAGCTTTGGGTCAGTCATCACTGAGCGCTCTCCAGGGAGCTCAGCCTGATTTTGCCTGTGAACTCAGGAACAGATGCTCACTGGATGGGCCTTGGGGAAGTCTGGTGATACCCACCAAGAGGTAGGGTTGTTCCCCACCAGGGAAACAAATTATCCACAAAATTGGACTTAGGCTGTAGGACTTCGCAACTTCAGAGGGCTGGAGTAGGTTCTTGCTCGTCTTTCAACACTCAACTATTTGCAAACACCAGGTGGCACAGGTCTTACCGGAGTGCCTGAGCCATAATTACGGCTCAGCCAGAACTGGAGCTGGCGGCAACCCACTGCATGACTTGCCTGTAGAGAGCATCAAGGTCCTGTTTCATGAAAAACAACTCAGAAGCTACTTGATCTGCAAGTTTCTTCTATGTTGTAAAAGTCAAGAAGCAAAAGTTACTATTACAAAAAACGCTGAAAGACTGCTTTCGGCATCAATTAATTTTCCCGATGAGTGAGTAAGGAAAAGGTCTTCCCTTCCCCAACACCTGCTTCATCAGACGGAGTTTTCTTGCTATAGGCTGCTGACTGGCCTCTGGCAAATTAAAGTTGCTTTAGTTAAAGCAGCAAATAGGCAAAATACCCAGACGCAGCCTGGATTTATCTGTGAACTGGGATGTTGTTTTCTAATCACTGGCTTTTTATTAAAAAATCATTAAAAGCTTAAAAATTATTAAGTAAGCTCATGTTTAGCTGCAACACTAATTTGTCTCCAGTTGCCTTGTGAAGCTCCTGGAGATTAAGCTGGCTTCAGATCCGTTTTCTGATAGTGTCTTCATTTTTTACCAACAGCCTGAAAGAAAATTCGGTCTTTATAATCAGTTATTTACAAACCAGTGGTTATGTTTGTGCAACCTTGCATGACCTTAACATTTTTGAGTCTCTTTTTTGAAATATTTTCTATAGCAGAAGAAACCCAGTAAGAGTTTTGTTTTATTTTTAAAGCTGTATTATTTCCCGTATGATTTAGACCCTTGAGATTCCAGGCAGGAATTGTAATTGGATGAAAGATTCCAGTTTGGCTGTAAGGGGGAAACCAGATGAAGCGATGGTGAATTACTGCAAGCATTTGTGTCTGTTTTCCTGCCACACTTTAAGTCTTGACCTGGGCATAGCCATGAATTGTCTGCAAGTAAACACACCCCTATTTGTAAGGAATGTGCTCCTGCTGCATTGCTACCTTCTTCCAGTTTGCATTCTACCGAGGTTGGCTTGTGGCTGTGGAAAACATGTCTTTTCACCCAATCCCAAAAGCACAGATAATGAGAGGTCTAAACCTGGCTACATGTCTCGAGGCAAATATTTGTATGGGATACTGCTTGACTCAACAGGGGTAAAGAGGTCCCTAAAAAACGTTTGCCAGAATGATGGCAGAGAGGAAACTAAATGAGCCAGACAAGCCCCTGACCACATCACAGCTATTTTGTAGGAATGCGAGGAGAGAAAATGAAACGTGACCATCTCCCCCAAGCCAACAAACCTTAAACACCAGCAAAACATTTTTCAAGGACCGATGCCTCAGGGTCCTGTCAGATATCCTCTAGTGAAGCTTGCTACGGTGGCCTAGGACATTCCTGATCCCAGTGCCTGCACGGCCACTGCTGGGAGTCACGTTCCCACAGCCAAGGCAGCAAAGGGGAACATGTGCCCGCATTTCAGCTGCCTCTTCAGTCTGACATACTAATGCAAACTCTTTTAATAAACCCACAAAGGCCTGTGAAATGGGTTGGGGGTGGCGTAAGGATAAAGCTTTATCTCCCCCTCTGCTGCCCCTGAACCAGGGCAATGACAGCTTTTAAGGGACCAACAAAGTCATGTGGGATGGCAATATTTTAAGCTGCCCCAACAAAATACAGGTCACCCACAGACTTCCATACTGCAAACCATGAACTGGCCTAAAAAGGCTGGGGAAATCAGCATTTCCTCACCTCTAGTGATGCTATCTCATCCTAAGTCACCCAAACCTGTGTAACACCTCTGGCTTTCACTGATCAAAGATAAACAGAAACAGACTCCATCGAGCCTGGGAGCAGACCCAGAATCCAGGCAGGGAACAGAAATGACACTACCTAAGTAGCCTCTCTGCTTTGTACCTCTTTGCACAGCTAATTAACACAGCTCACACACCAAAAAGCGGGTCTGAAGCATTAGGGATCCTGCTGTAAGGGGAAAGTAATTATGAAGCAGTTAATTGAATAAACCCAGGGAAAGTTTGTTCTGCTGACAGCCATCCCATAAGGAGAATGAAAGGCAGATTTGTCCAAGTGGATTATTTGCTCCACATGACTTGCTCCACGTTATTTGCTCCACTCAGCGCTCTTTAGGAACATGTTTACCCTTGTGCCACAGTGCAAAGTCTTTTCCGATAGATGTTGAACAATCTGTCCTGTCCCCTTCGAAGTTTATTTCATATTGCTTGTAATTATCAATAAGGGTACTTATCCCAAAGCATATTTTGAAGGATGTCTTGCTCTCTTTTGCCATCCCTCATCTGCCACAGTGACCTCCTTTCCAATCCAGACTGATTTCATTAGCTAGTAATATCCCTGGGCTTTGGACTACCATAAGGATTTGCATTTCTGATGAGTTTAAATTACCAGATACTTGTTTAACTGGTATAGCTCCATACTTTTTCACTGATATCAGTCTCCTGTGCTGATCCTTGGATTCCTGAGTGTGTCCCACATGTCTGTCTGTCTGCCGCCTTCACTCTTTTCAGATACGTCTTTCAGATATGACTTTGGCTTGGTCATTGTTGATGCAAACATTCAATGATTGCTCTTGAGATCCTTATACTGCTGCACCCCTCCTTGCACACCAAGCTCTGTTTTTATCTAGGATTGCAGGGTCAGAACAATTCAGGTGAGAAAGGACCTCTGAGCATCATGTTGTCCAACCCCTGCTCAAAGGACAGTCAACTGCAAAGATAGGTCAGGTTGCTCAGGGTCCCATCAAGTTTTTAAAATCTCCAAGGATGCAGATAGCAGAGCCTTTCTGGGCAGCCTGTGCTGGTGCCTCACCACTCCCATGAGAAGGACTTTTTGCCTCATATCTAGTCAAAATATCCCTTGTTTCATCTTATGTCTGGCTYTTCCTATTCTTCCAGTGTGCATCTCTGGGAAGAGTCTGGCTCTGTTTTCTCTATACAGTCCCATTAGTTAATTGTAGGCAGCAATTCCCTTCTCTTCTCCAGGCTGAGCAAGCACAGCCCTCTGCCTTGCCTCCTCCGTCCTCTGCTCCAGCCTCCCTACCASCTTGGTGTCCCTCACTGGGGCTTGCTCCTCTGTGTCAATGCCTTTCTTGTGGTGGGGAGCCCCAAACRGGTCTCAATACTCTGGATGTGGTCTCACAAGTGCCGAGCAGAGGGTAATAATCATTCACCTGGACCTGCTGGTTACACTCCTGCTAACACAGCCCAGGATGAGGTTGTCCTTTGCCACAAGGGCACATTGCTGGCTCAATTTCAGCTTGTCTACCAGGACGCCCAAGGCCTTTTGTGCAAAGCTTCTTGCTATCCACTCARCCTCCAGCCTGCACTGTTGCGTGGGGTTATTCTGTCCCTGATACATGACCCTACATTTACCTTTGTCCCTCTGTCTTGCCTGGCAATGGTGACAGCATCCATGACCTATTTGCTTGCTTTACCTGAAATTCTCTATTCTCAATTAGTCCAAAAATTTATTCCCTACCTTTTTCTTGATGGGATGTTCCTTCTAGTAGAAATAAATTGAAAGCTCTCACCCTGCAATTATGTTGCCAGACCTTTTTYGCTATATCTGAAATCTCCCTCAAAACTTGCTTTTGAGGAGTGGAAAGAAGATTGTTTTACCTGAACCTGTGTAAAATAGTAGTGAATATAATACTTTGTGTTACTGTGCCCAAACTTTCTGGATTTATCTTAAGGAGACTATTATCCTGATTGGGTTTTCTTTTGCGTAAGTCAAATGAACTGTAGGGTATCGGTGGGGTTCATTTAATCTAACTTCAGCTAGATGAAAATGACATATCCATCCCAAGCTAGTCTTCTGGCTTCCTTGATTGTCAGTGGCAAGAAAGGCAGTCTTCCTTTGAGGACAATTCATCTCACTGATCCTAGACTCCAAAAGATGTTGCGTCTCAGAGATGTCCTCAGCTCTCAGGTAGTACAAGTAGGGAACTCACAGTACTGCCTTTCATACTATGGGGGTCCAACCCCATAGATAACACATCTCTGCGTGCAACCAGGCATCCTCATCTGAGCAGATATTGTAACGCAGGAGTGAGACATCCAGGCTTACTACCCTATTAAAGAGGAAGATGTCTTCAATCCACCCTGCTCTCTTCAAAAGAGGTGGATAAGTTTGCTGGACTCCAGCAGGTTTTTCATATGGTCTTTTGCTGGATCAAGTTTGATAATTTTTAGAATAAGTATGTCTGAATAAGGGTCTGATCCTGCAAAGCATACATATTTTTGAATCTGTGCGCATGCTTGACACTGAACCCCTGAGTGGTCTTGCTGAGTTCAGGGCACTACCACGATCACCGCACTTGCTGCCATCCTGCCATTTCCATTTCAGCCTCTCATTCCTGCAAAGCCTGAAGGTGGCCTTAGCCGTCCCCTTACCCCAGCTGCCCTACATAATCCTTGTGTGGTGTTTATTATTTACTCCATTTTCACACTTATTACTTTGCTTATTTTCCACATGGCAGTCCCTAAGAGTGGAAGAACATTTTCTTCCTCTGCTGATGTGGTTTTCTGCTCTGTAGCAGCCGCCTCCTTGCTCATCTATAGTGTTTGTTTTCTGCACAAGGGGACGTTACTGATTTCATCTTTTTCTGTCTCATTTATGCTCCATTTCTCTGTTTCTCTTTCCATTTCACTGGCACTTGATGTGAGAGAGTGTGTGATCTTGTGTTAAAGATATTCACAAGGACCTGTGTCTCTTCTCCACCACACATTTCCCAGGGGTTGATGGGCAATTAGCCAACCACTCTGGAGCTTAATATTTCCATGTGTAAAATACCGCTAACATCACTAAAGCTGTGCAGATGATTTATTTTTTACTGGGGAGGCCAATCTGGAAGGAAAAGGGATTTCAGTTTGGATCAGCTTAGAACGAAATGGCTCTAGAGGAAAAGACTAGAACTGAAAGCACTACATCTGGTATGGAAATAACTGATCAATTCCTTTCCAAAGTTGTTTCAAACATTTCTACCTTTTAAAAAAAGTACACCAAAGTAAACATGCAAATTACTTGGAGATCTCTGCCATTCTCCCCCAGTGACGTTTTCATGTTGCTGCTGAGACTAAAAGGAAGAGCTAAAGATAAATCCATTAATGTTATAGAAGATGCTCAGAAATGCCTCTAAATAAATAAAAGTGCTTCAAACTGTACACTGTGTATGTGTCAGGCAATTCATCAGCAGTGCCAGGACGCTCTTCCCTCTTTGGAGGAGAACGCTGTGGGAGAGCCAAGCAGGAGTATTGCAGGTGGCTATTAGCAGCAGGTCGCCCAGAGCAATTTTCAGGAGATCTCCATGCACCGCTGAAATTTTACCATTCAGCACAGCCCTCAATAATCCCTAGGGGTAAGAGCTTCGTGGGAGGTTGTGAAAACCAGCTGAGGCCACTGCCCTGCCCAGCTGCTTGCTCCTGCAGCATGGAAGCAGAAGGGATGTGTGCCTACTTCGGCAATGCACACATCAGACCACCAGCTTAAATCCCTGCTGGAAGTGGATTTGCACCGCCACACCGAAGCAGAGGGAAGATATTCTCTTTTGCCAGCACTGGTGAATGGATCGTGATTGTGGCTCACTGTGCTGGGTGGACAACAGGCATCCATGGCATCTCCAGCTGGACCTGCCTGCCTGAGCCCTGATCCAGTGCACGATGGTGATTAGGTTTTGCAGGCATGTAAGGCACTCGGCTTCCTCGCCAGCTGCATCAGCGAGTGGTGACAGCAACATTTCACTGCTTTTTGTAGCTCTTCTCGTCTTGCTGGCGATCATTTTAAAGTGGGACTTCATCTGTCAATAGGTAAATTAGTGGCATCGAACACTGAGGATTAAATGATTGTGAATTCTTCTGAAAGAGCTTAGAGGAAAATAAGAGATCCAAAGTTGCAGTGAAATTAGTGATGCTTTCCTTTCAGCAGGAGTAAAAAAAGGCCAAAATTAGGTTATTGAACGATAGATGAAGAGAATCTTTTGCTTTAAGATTTTGGTATAGCAGGGAATGGGCAGGATGAGGAGGAACAATAGGACAGAAGAAAAGGTACTTAATGAAAAGAGATAAGCTATGGAAAGAAAGAAAAGTAACGCAGTCTGATAAGGTGTTTAATGTCTTAACATCCATGCTTTCCGTTTCCAAATAAACCATGTACATTTGTGGGCTGGGAAGTTGCTCCCACTTCCAGAAGGACCCAAGTGGAGACCTCAGGCCCAGGCTCTCCTCAGCTCCATCAGAAGCTGGACCCAGATTGGCTGAATGTGGTGGCCCAGCTCTGCTCGCCTCTGTTGCAAAAATCACACCAGAAGCAGGCCCAGCGTATTACCTAAATCTTGTTCAGTTCTCCAAAGCAATTCTCTCCTTTTTGGTGACATGTGCACCTCCCAGCACCCACCTCCAGCAGCTCTAAGGAGGACCACAGCTCTGCACTGTGCCRTGCCATGCCATGTGTGCCAATGCCAATGCCACTGCCACTGAGAAGTGCTGAAGGCAGCCCATCACGGTCATTGCTCCCATGGTCATTGCTCCCACCATGCCGGCGGAGCAGTGGTCCTCGCCGCCCCAGCCTCCTGCAGCCAGAAGAGTGTGGCTGTCTCTCCCATGTGCCTCGCTACTTGCTCGGCGCCCAGGAAAGCTGGGTAAAGACTGTCTCCCCCACACTCCCCTCCATGAAATTATTGCAGGATTCACAATTTTTCCCTCTTCTGATTGTCCATTGTGATGGGAAGGCTCTGGGGGTGCCGGGGGCGACACCCAAAGTCTCAGCTCTGAGCCAGGCAGGACAGGGATTATGGTCTTTCTACGGTGTAGGAAGCACCGAAGCCCTGGGGAGACAGGGCACAGCCACAGCAGCTCCTTTCCCTTGCTYTACCGGAGCTCTYGGGATCTGCTGTGCTTCCTTTAAACTCAATTTCTTGGATTACTTAAGAACCTCAGATTGAGAAAAAAAAAGGAAGTTTCTAAGCGCCCACAGCTAGGTGTGCTGGGAGGTCTTTGATACCAGGAGAGCATCTTAATGATTAAGCAACAATTTACACTCTGTAAATTCTGACTTTGAGGCAAAATTCACAACGCTTGGGAACCTGGCCTGGCACTTTTTAACATCTGAGCCTTGCAGGACCATGCTCAGTGCTTGGCTTCTCTACGGAGGCAAGCAGCAACGTGTGCTAATTAATGCCAGTTGTGGGAATGTCCAGGTGTGACTTACATCTGCTGGGAAGCAGACTGAGACCTCACCACTCATTTCACATAATCAAGGCTTATATTAAAACATCCCTCTTTCCCCCGCACCCCATGTGTTAGCCACAGCAATTGCTTTGGGGCAGGATTTCTCCTGAGGGAGGTATCTGGGCCATTATGTCTAACCCAAAGGGCTGCACTGAGAAATTCTTGATATACTGAGCTATATCAGAGCGGGTGGATTAGAAAGCGATATGTGGTGGTGTCTGATGGCTACTCCTCACCCCTGCTGTCAAACACCCTGTCAAGGGGAGAGGCATTTCTCTAATATTATAAYAACGGCGCCATCTCCCACTGAGAGTCAGATAACTCTGACTTGAAATTTCCTGCAACCAGGTTGGATTTATTATTGAAATTCACCCTCAAAATCAAACATGGGTAGGAAAGGACTCAATGCTTACCCACTCTATCCCATCTCCAGAGCTGTAGCATGACAGGCAGTGCCAGTTAGYGGTAATTAATTTTCTGCAGTGGGTTTGGGACGGGAGAGGGGGAGAAGGAAGCCAGAGCGTATTAACATAGAAAATTCTGAGACGGCAGTTCTTCCCGTCCCTCTCCCTCTGCCAAGGAGACGCCGTAATTGTTATTCTGGGAGACCACACTGGAGCTCGGAGCTGCCCTGCTTTGCAGCGCGCTTGGAGCAAAGCCCATGCTACCCAGCTTGCCCGCGCCGTGGTCCCGTGGATTGTGCAGGTGCATGGGTCTGTGAGCTCAAGGTTAATTGGTTATGGGAGAGGGGAGCTCCCAGGACCAGGCGGTGGCATCGGCGGATGGAGAGCCCCCAGGGAGAGCTGTGGGAGTGTGCTCTGCCTTGCCTCTGCAGAGCACCGTTACGGTCACGTCTGCAGGCAGCTCTGGATGCACGGATGGAGGCTCCCAGGGTGCTCGTGGTCAACT
Organism: Phoebastria nigripes; assembly: GCA_035582835.1. Lineage (NCBI taxonomy): Eukaryota > Metazoa > Chordata > Aves > Procellariiformes > Diomedeidae > Phoebastria > Phoebastria nigripes. The sequence goes on from JAYKAV010002998.1 coordinate 72,689, forward strand.
TGGTTTCCAGTTTTGCCCAGTGAAACCCCTTCAAACAGAGGCAGGGCTGAAGGAGGGGTGGCAAAGCAGCGCTGCTTGCTGCCGTCTGCATCCCTACAAGAGGATTTGAAGGTCTGAGGTGCCCAGTGTTCACGTAGCCCTGGCCCACATCTGGGATGGGACCCAGGTGCCTTGCCAGGAGCCTGGGTTTGCAGGCAGCAGGGGGTTTTGCAGCCCCTCTCGCCACGGCTCTCACGATCCTGCTGGACATTGGGGCCAAACGCCACTTGGGCTCCCCAAATCATAGCCCTGCACGGGAGATTTGAGGGTGTCTGGGCTGAGACAGTGACAGAGGATGTCTGGGGGTTGTTAGCAGCAGGTTTCAGAGTCCCTCTCCTCCCTTGCACCAAATAAATAAATAAATCTCATGGGGGTATAATGCACTGTCGCACTTCAATCCTGCTGGGGATAAAGTGGATTACAATGCTATTTGGCTGGCCACTAYGCTCACAGCCAAACTGCTATAACAGGATTCAAATCCCTTCCCTAATGCAGCGCAGATTTGCTTGTTGCTTTAAAAAATAGCTAGAAGACAGCTTGGCCCTGTAAACCATGCTATGACCTTTTTTGAATGTAAGATTGAACTATTTATGCCCTCCTTTAAATATGTTTCTTTTTGTAATTCAACGAGTTCCTTGAAGTCCTACAGAGATGGAGATGGGTGGTTTTTACAAGAACATTGTAAACACACTTTTTTACTCTTTACAAGAACATTTTTCACACTCTCCAAAGAGTTAAAGTTGCGTGTAAAAAGCTAGTAACTCCTTGAATGAAGAAGATCTTGTTTACCCAGCTGTACACAGCACCTCACAAGGCATTGGCACTGCAGTCCCCTGCCATGTACAGCTGTTTTTTGGGGCAGGGACTGATGCCAGCTAAGGAGCGAGGACATAGCTGCCCACCTTCACCTTCTCCCCAGGGTACAATTAGCAGTGCTGGGGGGAATTGCTATTAACAGGGGGAAAATGCAGAGGAATTCACTGAGCCTCATCTCCACAGGGAACAGCAAACCCTGCTCATTTCTTCCATGCACACGGAGCACCTTAAAACTTTCCCTGCACGCTGGGGCCTGCAGCCAGCAGCATGAGAGGTGCTCCTCTAATTAATATGTCCTTAGAGAGAGCAGCCACTTAGCTGGGGAGCTCTGTTGCCTGGCCTTGCCTCTCCAAGGGGAGAAATCAGGGTGACYGTATGCTTGAAGGAAGACAGGTTACAAGGTCATGCACATAATACAATCGAGAACAAAGGTGACCTATAAAAGTGCGGTAAATATGTGATTTTCTCTGCTTGGCAAGTGAGTTTTGATCCCAGAGTAGCACCACATCATAAGGTGCTGCTGCCACACCTGGGAAAGCTCGTGGGAGGACAAAGAGCAGCAAGCAGCAAGAAGGACAAAGAGGCTCCAAAACACTCCCCCTGCCATTCATACCCCTGCCAAACAGGCAAAACAGAGGGTGATGGTTGCAAAATTGTCTTTGCTTGTTTAGAGCTGCCTGTGTCAGCCTGTCGTGCACAGGGAAAATAGCAGCAGATCAATAGAGGTGTCTGAGCTGACACTCTTACTGTCTTCGCCTTTAAGATACACTGAATTGCTCATCAGCCTTCCCAGTTAATGAGCCTTGCAGTGGGAGGAAAGACACGGGTTTCTTTCTAAGCATGTGCTTCTCCGCCAACCTCTGGACCTCTCCTAAAAGAAGAGGTAAGTGATGGGCTCTGGTCATGGTCAGAGGTCTGGGCTGTGACTGTGGTGACAGCGTGCTGATATAACTTTACTGGAGGCCCCCCTTCGTCTAGCTATGGGTCTGTGACAGCAGAAGCTGGTGCAACCTTTCCCTGGAGGTACCAGGGCTCCCCTGCCCTCTGCTGCCCACCGAGGGCTTTACGTGATGCCAAATCTCTGACACGCATACGTGATCACCAACCGTGGGTCCTCGGAGGGGGCTGGATCCCACCACCATCCCTGAGCACTCCCCTGGATGGAAGGAGTGAGAATGGAGGTCCTGCTGCAATTTGACTTTAATGGAGTTATGCACGTTGGCGCTGACTGAGGACCCGACCTATGTGAGGGATGTCAACGTGCATAATCACACCAGAATATGATGCCTGTCATTTATCATTTGCACCAGTCAGCCAGGAGCACCCTTGCCCGGGTGCTGTGGAGATATGGAATAAAATAATCCCTTTGCAAAGAGCTTACAATTTTGGAGCAAGCACAAACATTTAAGCCTTGAAGGGAAGGGAGAGAAATGACATTGCTCCTAGCCCTTGTTTCCTAGCAGGCTTGTATTCATCAACCACGAACCTTAATACAGTTTTCACTCCACTTGTCAATTTTTAAGATAGATTTAGGGGCTGTCAACAAAATGTTACAGTTGAAATGACCCAGCTAGAAATAATAGACTATGAAACATCAAAGTAGTCATAATACTGTAAACCACCACAGAGGAATATGTTCAGCCCTTTCATTTTTAATGGTCCCTCAGGTGTCATTTGGTGTATGGGACAGTTTTGGGGGGGGATTTCCCTGTCCCAGTTTCAGAAGCCTCTGCGCCAGGTTGCTGGAGGGAGCAACCACAACCTCCCTGTGCATCCCCAGGGGAGAAACGGGCACCCCGAGCAGGTTCATCTGGCCTGTCTTTGACACCAGTTTTTGGACAAGAAGCCTTGCCGGCTGGAGGTGACCACCTCTCCACCACCAGGTAAGAGCAGGTGGGGCGACGTGTCTGGCTCGGAGACAGCTGGCATTGGCCCACAGGCTCCTACGGCTCGCTGGCACTGGCGGGTGGGCGCTGGTAGGGCCATGCTGGGCACAAAGGGGTCCGACCCCCCCCGTCTTTTCTGGGTGCTGGCACAAAGTGGTGGTGCCTTCCTTACAAAGCTGGTGGGAAACCAAACTGAACACCTTGAGAGCGGATCAGTGCTAAAGCCCACCGTATTTACCCGGCTGGATGTGAGCTGGCTAACTCAGGAGCACCTTAAAAGCATATTTCACTTTACAGTCAGAGGGTTTTTTCAGAGCAGGGAGGTTTCTTGTCAACTTGTCCCATCTACCTGGTGTCACAACAGGCCTGTGTGGGGAAACACGTGCCATCGGGTTCCCACTGCAACCCTATCGTGGGAGCAGTTCCCACCCACGTCAAGATGATTCTCACCGGAGCTTCACTGACACATTGGACCTTTTTGTAGAGGATCCCATTTGTTTCCAAGAGGGTTTTGCATCCAGTGCCTACTTTCAAGAGCTCCCAAGACAGTACCAAGATTGCTTGTCTCTCTGCTAGGCTTTGGGTCTGATCAGTGAAGAATTTGGCCATGGGGGATTTTAATACACTAAAATGTCCTATGTGTTTAACAGAGAGGAACAGAAGCATCAACTTTTTTTGGTGTGCTCAAAGGTAAAATGCTGCAGCTCTTACAACAACAAATCTGCAACTCGAGAGGACCTGAACTGATAAATTCAGATCTAGTCCTAGATACCAGTGCAGCAGTCAGTGGACACCCCTCTGTGTGCTTGTGGGACCTCATCATACAGTGCCACTGGCACTGAAATTGCATTGTGACCTTCAATAACCTTTTTTCTGCTCAGGTTTTTTTTTTTAATAATTAAAATTATAGATGAAAGTAGCAGGAGACAGTCACATAAAAGGGGTCAAGCACAGAAGCATTCACTGACAAAATCTCCCCATGCACTTAGGAATGTGGCTATTTCTTTTATCCATTTGGACGGCCAGATCCTTTCAGATAATGACAGGGCTGCAGGTTTTTTAAATAGCTTGTGTCAGCGGAGGAGTGCGATGCCGGGAGAGGCGAGCCCACACCCGGCAGTCCATCCCCTGGGAGTGCCTGCCCTGGCCAGCAGTGCTTGCCGGGCTGAGCACAGCCTTGCGGGGAAATCCTCCCGGAGCTGGCACCCTGCTAGAAACAACCTCTCCCTGCCTGAGCACAGCCTGAGACTGGAAATATAACTCCGGGAAATCTGCCTTTTCTGGGAGGGGATGCTGCTCTGAAGAGGGATTTACCCCATCAACAGACCTCCCGGGGGCCCGCGGCTGGGGAAAGATGCTCCCCGTAACCCCTCTGAGTTCCTTGCGGGAACAACAGCAGAGCCAAAGATAAGTTGTCCTGAATTAATTTCATTTCTGAGCTTGTGTCAGGCTAGCGGAACGGCATCACAAGTCAGGTCCACAAGGACTTCCCGCAAAACAGGAGTTGCTTCATTAAAGTTGGTCATTCACTACTCTGATAAAGTAATTAAAGCCTCCCAGTYGCTTTCTCCCCCTGCTGCTCCTTCTCTGCGTACAAATGTCAGGGCTCTGGCATAGATGGAGCTGTTGACGCTTTGTCAGTGAAAATCCAGAACTGTGCAAGTAAGAGAAATGTTTTATGGGGACTATAAATAGTTTTGCATTAAGGCAAATGTATTTTCCTGCCTAAAATAGATTCACCTTGCAAATGGCTTAAGGACGTTTTCCGCACCAGAGGAATGCCTTCAGACTCCCCTCAGGAGACAGAAACAGCCTTTTTCCCCAAAAAGGGGGAGCAGCCGGAGACCCCTGCGCTGCCGCCCCTCCTCTCCCTGCTCCCCACTGCTGGGCAGCAGCCGGCTGTGCTTGGGTACAGCCTGGGAGACCGCCCGGCATCCTTCCACCAAAAAGGCAGGTTAATTCATCCAACTAACTTTTCCAATCATTTTCTCCAGAGGCTTGCAACACGCGTGCTCATTACATGGGTGAAAAGGATGAGGAAACTTTGGGGAGGGGGAGCGGCGACTTCCCACGATCGCTTGGAGCAGCGGCTTGCTTCCCCTTCGCTCCGAAGGGAATCACGCAGCCAGACAATGCAAACATCCTCTTTGCCAGGGCTGCAATGTGTTAACAGCACTCTCCCCTTGCTGCCAGAGCAACATTTCATTCCCTGCGGAGAAACACCGTCGGGGGAGGGGAGAACAACAAGATGTCAGAGGAGAAAAAAAATATGTTTTAACTCACCTTTAGGCTGTGCGTTGGGTTGACGACGCAGACAAGTTGCCCGGCAGCTGAGAAAACCCTCTTTGCCTTGTAGTGCTGAAACCGCAGGTGAATAAGATCTAACACAGCCCCAAAGCACTGGGTGAAGAAAAGCATCACAACTTTTGGCGTTGCTGCTGCTGCTGCTGCTGCTGGCGGTGGGCAGGGGAAGCAGCGAGGGAGCCCCTGAGTCCTTGAGCCCGGGGAGGGAGTGCGGTCGGTGAGAGCTACGCTCTGGCACGGCTTAGCATGCCTTCATATTCATCATCAAAATAAGACGGGAAGAGGCTTGCAGCAGCGGGGCGGCCAATGGAAAGGACAGAAATGTTATCCTTGAGGTCCGGAGACAGCCAATAACGAATGCCTCCCCTCCAGAAACTCCCTGATGAATTGAGCCTGGTGGAGAATGTATTATTGAACATTACCATACATCAGCACATTGCATTTATCTTGTGATTACAGCCAGTCATACGTAAGGCTGTGGAGATATGCAGGCAAAATTGATTGCTTAACGTCTCCATTTATTAATTGCCTTAATTTAACAAAAGAGAGCTCGGATACCAAAGCTAAATGTAAGGCGTAGGGAAGAAGTCCACCAGTGAAACTGTTAGAAAGTAGCAAAAATAGATTAAGTAGACTGTGTTTTACTGAGGGAGAGAAATGAAATATGCAAAGAGAGTTACAGTTCCTCACAGGGGTTAAGCAGAAGTAGAGCTTGCTATATAAATGGGTTCACGTCTGTGCATTTGCAGGCTTCGATTTGGATTTTCACCACTCTGAAGTTTTCTAAATTTTATATTCTGCTACATCACAAGGGCCCCAGCACACAAATAACATTTCCCCCCACCACAAAAAATAGGAGASGTCAGGTTTCAGGTCTGGTGTAACTTGGAATAACTCCATTTAAAGTCAGCGATGTTTTCCTGATTTACACTCGCCGGTGGATCAGGTCTGTTGGACACAAAACGTGGTAATTACTGGATGCTGGAACTATGAGAGCATAAAAAGGCACAGAGCATGCTTCTAAAAATAATGAAATACATGATGCATGAGAGCACACACAGAGAGAAACTTGCACTGAGGGAAAAGCGGCTTCTAAATCAACAGAATAATTAAACATGCAGAAGGCTTTTGCTTGTCATTCATCTGCATATCGGTGGGCAGGAAATTACTAATTAGCCATTAGATTGTCCTAGACATTAAAAAGGAATTAGGGAAGTGCAAGGAAAATAACATGCTTTTGCGTATTATTACCAGTGTGTATCTCTGTTGGTGGGCAGGGAACCTTTTCGAGCCATTGAGTCTCATTAAACTTAAGTCCCCATAACCGGGTTTTCCGGGAGGTGACTGCGCTGCAGCAGCCGACGGAATCAGAAAGCACATTCATTTTGTGGGACAATCCTGTGTGATATGTTGCTCTGCTTGTTAATAAATCAAAGAGGGTTAATTTAATTAGCTCTCTGCCAGAACTTCCTATCAGGGTACTATTTAGGCTTGCTAGCTAAGTACTCACATGGCTTATTTAGCCTTGGTAATCCTTTTTCCGTTCAAAGCAGAACAGATAAAAGTAGCTTTTCTTTCTTTTTTTYGCTTCTTTTTAAACGTGAGCCCGGCGCTGGGGATGAGGCTGCTGCTCCGAACAGAGCAGCCCCGTATAGTGGGGGCTTCAGCCTGGGACTGGATTGTCACAACTGCCTCTTCCTGAAGCAATACTGCAACACTGGCTCTGCCAGACTGCAGAGAGCCTGTGTGTAAAAAAAAATAAAAAGGAGGCCTGAGTAGATAAATAAGTGGGAAACTGTGAATGCTGGAACAGCTGATGACACCCCCCCCCCTCAAACATTAAAGACGGGAGGAATATGTATCTCTCAGTTCTTAACATTTGCTTGTAAATGAGAACAGGAGATAATTTTTGCAGTGCTGAGAGACACTTTGAGAATATTTTCAGACAGACTTGAGGACAAGTGAGTGAATTGATTTGCTTAAATGTATCCTTTTCTCCGTTCCCAAAGTAACTGTGAGCATCCAGCTATTTATTATTTATTTCTTCCTGATTTGTAGTTGGTAGCTGAACAAACACTTTATACCAGCAAATTTCAGTCTGCAAGTTATCAGTGCAAGTATTCTGCCATCAAAGCCTTAAACGAGCAAAAGGTCCTTGCTATTTACGTTGGTTATTGCTACCTAAATCCCCTGGGATTATTTCTGTTCGACTGATTGTCTCAACTGAATGCCTAGGCTTGGGGGGCACGACCACGTCCCCGGGCAGCAGAGACGGCACCCCTCATCCCTGCTGTCCAGCCAGCCTCGGGGCTCTGGCAGTGCCGTGGTCCAGCCCCCCTGAGACCCAGCTGCTTTCCTGGGGGGGCAGGAGAGGTGTCCCTGATCCCACAGGCACATAGGGACATCTTCAACCTAAATATAAATCTGGCCACTGGGCTGGTATACAAAAACTGTTGTCGTTCTTGCAAAGAAAAGACCACCTTCAAGGGTGGTCGAGGGACCTTTGCAGTGCCCAAATCCCCATATGCATCTGTGCCCATCTCGCTTTCTACACGTGACCTTCTGAGGAGCATCTCCCTGCCAGCAATATTTGTGGAAAAGGATGAAAACGAGCGCTCAGTGCATCTGAAGGTAACTCCTGCTCAGTGCGTGAGTTCACGTTCATGGTGACACTTTTGGAAAAKGTTTTATTGCCCATATTGTTTGTGTCCCGAGACCCACATGCAGCACCCACTTACTGCATTTCAACACATGACTTAGCACTGGCTTGACAAGGGACCCTGCATCCGCCGAGCCACAGCAGCTGGCCGTGCATGCAGCTTTGCTTGCAAGCAAAAGCTTAGCAGCGTGGTCTGGTGTGCAGGTGTGGATCCAGGTCTTTCTTCTGCTTTCGCACACAGGGGCTCTCGACCAGTGTAACTCCATTAATTTGAGTTTGTGGTGTTCTCATCCAAACTTGGGGATGCAAGGTCTGCTGCCCTATCTGGCCTCAAACCATGGAGCGGGTCCTCGATGGCATTATTTAGCTGTATGGATGCAGCCGAAGAGAGGAGGAACAAGTTCATGTGCAAGGGGCATTTGATGAATCCCATTTAACTGCTGGTTGCAAATTTCTGGTGACCGTAGCCTTTATTTCCAAGATAGTTAATTCTGTAACATGCAAGCATGATGTGGCAAAAGGCCATAGGCTAAATCTTCTTAGGATCCAGATTTTGCCAAATTAGCAGCTCTAGCGGCATCACTGTAATACACATGGGATTATAATGCTCTAACAGCTCAGCTGCTGGTGCGGCTGCGTCAGGTTAGCACGATAATAGGATCAGCTAGACATAAAAACTGGCCGCAGTGGCATTAGCTTTCCAGTTTGCCTGCTTTGCTTTTGGTCCGAGCTGCTGAGGTGAAAGGAAAATGCTCGTGGGAAACCACGGGTGTCCAGGCACTGTGTGACTTGGCAGGACGACAGCCTGGGAGGTGCATCGCTCACTCCAAACCCAACGTTAAATTGCAGGGCTTGGGTTTCAATCGGATTTCTTTATCTTTCTGACTGGGCATTTTTGGGGGTGACCTTCCTACATGCTGGTCTCTCTCCTTTCCTGCCCCACCAGACACCACAGTGAATCCAAGTCCTTTCTCATCCCTACTTGTATAAACCTGGGTGAGCGCCTCTCTCTGACATCCACGGGATGACTCCCATGCAGTTGGCACCAGGCTGCCCTCCATTACCAACAGCCATAGGGGAAAACTAACCTGCCACAGACAGCACTGGCACTAGTCTTTATTCCAAGGACAGGAGAGGCAGATGCAGTTCAGGGCATCATTAGTATCCATTCAGGCATCTTACCAGCCTGCTTGCACGGCCCCGTTGCTGACTGCTGGTAGGATTTCTGGCAGTGCTGGCTGACGCGGGACGTACTCTGTCTCCTCTACTTCTATTTCCCTGTGCCCTGGGGCAGGGAAGGACCCCTTTTACACCCTCAGCCCTGCCTTCTAGGGATGCTAGTTGGTTATTTAAACAGGTCCCTGCCACTTCTAGCCAAGGTGCGAGTCTATTTTCTGCCTGGCTAGGGGCTGGAGGAGCAGGATCCGTGCCCACTGGGCACCTCTTCTGTGAGTGTCTCATCCAAGTGCATCAGCCCAGCTCCTTTTGTAGTCTTGGGGGGAACGGGGCGTGCTGAGGATGCATTTCCCCTGACCTAGCTGGGACATCAGGCAGTTTTGTACATCCTTTGGATGCAAACTTAATGCATGAAGCTTCATCTGCTCTCCTGGGTCTCACAGCAGGTTTTAGGGAGAGGTGTTTGCACTGTTAGTTATCATTTTCCTCTGTTGTCCACCAGGCCTTTTAAGCAGGAACATAAGAAACATCTCACTAGCTCAGCGCAATCGTCCCTCCAGCCCAGCAGCCTGTCCCCAGCAGTGGCTACAGGAGATGGCATTTCGAGTCAGCTCKTAGGCAGGGGCCACCACCTGCTGTCCATTCTCCCGGTATTCCCTCAGCACCTACAGCTGTTGTATCCAGGCATTGGAGGGCACATCCCTAGGGAAGCAGAGCCAGCAATTTTTAAAACTGGGAGGGGAGTTGTAGCCCTGCAACCTGCCCCCTGTAAAGCACATGTCACTTCATACCGACTGCTTTGTTCTTTGGTTGGAGCCCATCCTTTCCAAAAAGCTTGGCTTTGAAGTTTCCCGTGAAGAAGACCAGTGGCACCTCCTGATAAGTTCTTCCAAAGGTTATTTATCTTCACCACTAGCATTTTTTATCATATTTCCTGAATTATTTTCCTGCATAAGCTTCTGCCTGCAGAAAGTCATTGTGCTTTCCCCTGCTGAGCTGGGGCAGCCTCTTCCATCACAGACCTTCTCCATGTGAAGACACAGTTTTTGCCTAAAACCTYGTTCAGCAAACCCAATAGATAGATAGTGTTTCCTTTGCAAAGCACCTTTCTTGCCCAAGATGAGGTCACTCTTGCAGCTTCTCTATGCACTTTCTCTACCTCCTCCTCATCTCTTCTTGAGCCTGATCTGCTCCTCACTGCTSATGAGTGCAGAAGCAAAATGACCTATGTGGCTCACAGCATCACGGTGCACTCGTTACAGKCTTGACACATCCACTCCTTTGGGTCCCCATTCCCACACCTCCTCTTCRCTTGCAGGGCAGATTTCACACCACTTCAGCACAGCCACGTGGGAGCCAGAGCAGCCTGCGGGCAGGGAGGAGAACCGCAAACCTCCCTGGAAAATACATGGAGGTACTCCCTCCTCTTGTCTTCTCTGGTGTCTGCAGTGATGAGAGGTGAGAACATCAGCGRATCTTTTTTCCTCTTTTAAAAAATGATCTATTTTTTCAAAAGCAAAGTACTTTATTTGTGGTGAATTATTTTGCCAAATATGTTTTCAAAAATCCATTTTGACTCCATGCAGCGATATAAGCAATAGCTGCACTGGAATTGTACAGATGCTTTAAGCAGAAACTGATCTTAAACGTCTCAACAATTTTCATTTTCTCAAAAGGACAGCTTTTATTGGGCAAGAACTATCAAAAGCAGTCTTTAAAGCAGTTAAATAACATGTCAATTAAGATATCAGTGATAAATGCCACAGATAATCTTACAAAACCAGGGAGAAAATGGAATTTGCTGAACTGGAACCAATTTCACAATTCTGAGGTTCTTCCCGACATTTCCTCAGCACTGCCTTCCTCCTCCCTCTGGGCAGCTCGCCTTCAACCGCATGTGGTCATTGCCCTCAGAGCTACTTTGCAATGCTGCACCATCGCCGGAATAACTGGGGATGCACGCGGCCATCGTTTGCACACTTGGGCCACGTCTCCCCCATCTGTCACTGGGCAAAAGTCATTTCTGCACCCCCTGGCCGCCTGCAGAGCATCGTCAATGCACAGCTGCTGAGCTGGGCTTTTCCTGCTAATCTCCCTTCAGCAGAAACTTACATTTCCCACTGGTATTGAAGGGCACTAATATGGCAAGAGGTGTTTTTCTTTTATTCCTTTCAAAGCCATCCTTCCTACATTATTATTAGCAGTACATGAGTTTTCTAGTCACTGGGTCAAGAGGGGAATTCTTCATTTCTCCTTGGGGGATATTTGCTGCCTAGGGAAAAAGGTTGCTGCCTCCACCTTCTTAATTTTGTCCCTTCACACCACTGCATTTGGTATGCTTTCTCTTCCTCTGCTCACTTATTAACAGGAGAGCTTATGGCAATATCTCATGCCACTTCTTTCCGCAAATGTTATACCCAAGAGAGCATCTCCTTTAACTCTCACCAGCAAGCCAGCAGGGCAATAAAGACACTTTACATTTTCATGCTGTTATTAGATAAAGTAACTGCCATCATTTCCTATTCATAGTGGCTGCCTGGTGCCCACATTACCATAAGGACGTATTGCTTTCAATTGCCAGCCTAACGCAATGCCCAGCGGAGAGTTCTGCTGCCCCAGGCCATACCGGCACAGGGGGTGGATGGACTGTAGCCRCCTCGGTCGCCTTGTGTCGGAGAGAAAAAACACTAGGAGCCAGTAGTGATGGATGGAGGAGGCTCCTTTTCCTGCCATCAGCCCAGGCAGCGGCTTGTTCAGAGGCAGCCTCTAATTCTGGGCAGGTTTTAAGGGCCAGAGAGTTTCTCATTTGCTGGGGAGCCTGCCTGAGAGGCTGTCTCTGGTCACGCTCTGCGGGCTGGCGTTTCGCTCCCAGAGCTGCACTCAGCCGGGGGAAGCGGCAGTCAGCAACGCAGACTGGCGGCAGCGCCGGTGTCACACTTTAATCTCGTAATGTGCTCTCAGCTGCAGCCCTGATTTGTAATCAGGATGCTGGGGGCCTCCCTAGGAGCCTGACAGAGTCATGACAGGCTTTTTATCATCCAACTGTTTTCAAACAGACACAGAGACACATGCACGGAGAGGTGCGAAGGACAGGCGGGTAGCAGGGATGAGACAGACTTGCTGTGCTCACGTCAAAGCGTGAGCAGCTTCTGGGAGTGCAGACGAGCCCTGCTGAACCAGGTTGTGCTGCTCCTGCCTCCCCCACCAAGGAGGAGGGCCTGGGCAATGAAGAGGTGGAGGGYTGTATCCAAACGACCCAGCAAGACGGATTTAAGTCCCTGCTCTTCTGGGTCACAAGAATGATAAATAATTCAGGCTTGCTTCAGAGCTTTGGATCCTACGTTCACATTTTCCTGGACTTGGACTTTTCTGTCTTCAAAATCTGGTCGAGGCAGATTTAGGAGATGTTCATCGAGGATTTTCCAGCCATTGGAGGTGGCACACATCTTCCTCTAGCAGATGCCTATGCCTGAGTTAGCCAGCCATGCCTCCTGAGACAGTGGGGAGAAGCAGGTCTGGGGCATCTCAGGTTAAAGGAGATATCTAAAATGGGTTAGATGACTCACCACTGAAAAGTACCAAATCGCCTCCACTGACTGTACACCTGCGACTCCCACAGACGTAGCACCACGCTCCTCCGTAACCAGGTGAGATGAATCCCAAGCCCAGCAAGCTGGGCATTGCCACACAAGCAGCGGCTCCAGCATGTGGCATCCTGCAACCCCACAGAAGCCCCTGCATGTCCCACCTGGACAGTGGGTGCCATGGCAGAGGCTGCTTCAGTGAGAACCTGCTTGTCACCGGCACTGCTCGGCCAGCACTGCAGGGAGGCCAGCCCTGGCCGTGACCGGGGGGAGTAGTCTCTGCAAGGGGGCCTGCCTGCTGTAGGGGTACGTGCACAGCCCACGCTGCTCTCTCTGGCCATGGCATCCCCCTGGCCTGGCCCTAGTGAAGGCCCCAGAGCCCAGGTGACCCCAAATTAGTCTGGGTACACACCAGTACAAGAGCCTCTGTGTCCCCTCCGGTCCCCATCCCACTTTGGGTAGTGGAGCTCTCCATTGCCAGGCATACCCCTCGCCAACACAGACATGGACTGGCGATGGTTGGACAAGCGTCAACTAGGTCTAAATTTCAGACCCCTTTTCTAAATTTCTAAACCCTTTTCATGACAGTCTCTGGGACAGAGCCCAGCAGTAGCCTCCCACGCAGTCCTGGTGAGCCCAGGGGCCACCACCACKATCTGAAGGTCTCACCAGCTCCTGCCGTCTAAAGACTCGCAGATCCCACTGATGACCACTGGCAGGCGGGACACATAGCCTTTCCAAATCTGTATTTTCTCATTTGAAAAATGTGCCTGCCAATGCCAGTGTTGCTGAGGTATTGCTGCGAAGCTCAATTAGCTAATGGCACAGAGATTCGGAGAGCGACGTGGATGGGAGGCAGTACTCGGTGCCAAGTGCTGTTAAGATGATTACCACGTCCCAGTGTATCACCAGAGGCATCCATGCCTCATGAGCTGCACCCGGTAACAACTTGCCTGGACCATGTCCTTTCACATCTGTGCATGCACCAAAGGCATCCTGGCAGCCAGTGGCATTTTCTCAGCCCAGAGATAGCTAAGGTTGAGCCCACCTAAGACAAAGACGGTGCAGGGACTCATCTACCCAGAAAGCGTGCACTAAAAAGGATGCTCAACAAGAAGGGCCTCACCTGGAGCACAAAATGCTTTTCCCATGTTCACACGTGGTGCTCCCATGACACCAGTGGCATTTGTAGACAGGTATCTGATGGCAGAATTTCACTCTTAGACCATTTACTTCACCTTCAGGAACTTCTCAGGAGGAAAAACCAGAGGTGGCTAGTCCTCCCTGAAATGAATTTTGGGGCTGTCCTTCAGCTTAATATAACCTTGCAACTATGCTGATGTCAGCAGAGATGAAGCAGACCAATGCCTGCCATCACCAGCTGAGCAGCGCAGTGAAAGCCACCCAGCTCCCTCCGGGCTACGTCCTGCAGCGACTGTTTCTTTCTCTGCACCTGGACATCTCGTGAGCTAGAGACAGGCTGTGATGTCCAGGACCCACATCACATCTGTCTGGCCTTGACTAACATGGCAAATACCAAGGCGAGAAACGCTGGGGAGGGTTGTCAAAGTGTGACCTCTTTTTACCTCCTCTTTGCATCACAGGTGGAAAAGTGATGCTGTGCCATGCTTCAGACATGGTTGGAGTCACGGACAGGGCAGAGGATGTTGGTAGGGCAGAGGAGAAGGGCAGGGGGAGAGGGGCAGGAGGTGAGAGTTAGGGGGCCAGAACATGTGCCTATAAATAATCCACCTTCCTTGTGTGGTAGAAGGAGATATATCTGGAGTTATTAAACTTGGTTATATAAATCAACCCTTAATTCACTATTTCCTTGGAGCAAGACGGCACAACTCCCCTTCATGCTGGTGGGCGTGTCAGCCCACCGGGTCCCTCTGGGCAGGTGGTTTCTCACCAGTATAGGTTTTCAACAGTGCTTGAAATAAATTTTAAATATGTAGCACTGGAATTGACAACAACCAAATAAATACTTGCAGCCACATCGCAGTCTTGGTTTCCCTGGGGAGAGCAGTTTTAATAYTGACAGTGTTGCCTCTGTTTTGGGGCACAGCCACAGGACAAACCTTATTGCTTTTCTTCCTGCCTTTGTAAATTTAACTAAATTAATTTGATTTATCTAGCCAATAAACAGGCACGTCTGTCCCCTGCTCTCAAACACAACTGTCAAATGGACTGTTCCTGCAGCCACCTCTCTGCCAATAATAACAACGTCTTTTAGTTGAAAATAATCACTTAAAGGGGCAACTGTCCTAATTGCCTAATGTCTTAATTCCGGGTCTGTTTTCCAGAGAATAACTAATGTTTTTCATAACGAGATCAGTTATCATCTCTGGGGATACAACCACCTTCTTCCTGGAATGCTTTTCATGCCAGAGGACACGCGTTGAAACCGAGAGCAATATTGTTGGTGAAAATCCCAGCTGACGCTATGTATTTCTGACTGTGATACAGCTAACTCCCGAGAGGCGAGTAGAGCCTGACCTCAGCACAGCCAGCAGAGATCAAGGCTGCAAGCTCCCAGCCTGGGATTTAGCTCTGCTACTTTATGCTGAAGGGAAAACTCCCAGAGCCTGCTCTCCAAGAAGATTTTTCCAGCAAAGCGACTGTTTTGAGTTAAACATCTCGATGTGAAAACATCCCTCTGCTGGCAGTAATAGCTGAGGGAGAGTTCCCAGTGTGATTTGTGTGTAATAGCACTGGGACTAAAACTGCATGCGTTGCTAATCACGGCACATCAAAGAGTCAGGCAGTAATTTAAGGCTTGATTTCTTTTTTTGGGGGGGCTCAGTGTTTCAATTTCCATTTGGCATTTCTTACAAAAAAAAATCTTAGCCTTCAGTAAAACTGAGCAGCCAGATAGCTCAACACAAAACCTAAAAGCAGGTTATCAAGACCATCCTGACTATATCTTGACCCATTACTAGAAAATAAACAACTCCTGTGGATCTTTTGCCAGCAATTAGCTAGCGGGCAGCAAACCGCTCCTCCCCAAGCCCTTCCACCACTGCCACCTACCCACCGAGCTATCGCCCTCAATCAGGGAAAGCCCCACTGAGCAGATGAGCCCTGACCTGCAGCCTCAAGGCCACGGTGCTCCGGCTCGGGGGGTCTCGAGAGGCTTCCTTCCAGAACGCATGCTGGTTTACATTTTAAATGGCAATTTATAAAACCATGATACAGCTAACACTGAAAACCCAACTTGTTTGAAAGCAATCCCTGTCGCACAGCATGGCAATGGCACGCCTCGGGGTTTGCCTTTTTTTTTTTTTTTAATGTAAAGATATCAAATGATCAGCTGACTCTCCTGGTGTTATTTCACCTCTCTGTATGAAGCAAGACCATCAGAGACACTTTTCTTAATTACTCAGCAATCCCACTGAGATTCATTTATCTCCGGGGTTAAAATATGCCAGGCATTTAAAATGCAAACCAAATGATTGTATTAAAAGTTTGCCAGAAGGACTATCAGCATTTTATGTGTGTAACATCGCTGTTCAAATGATTCGGAAAGGTGCCTGTGATATATTCCATTTAATTATTTCTTTTGATGGTTTTATAAATGTGCTCTCTACGATCTACAAGCAGCGTACATCTCGATTATATATGACATGTTTGTTTTCAACTAAAAGCAAATCAATAAAGAGAGTCCACTTTTTATTTAAGGTTGCTATTGGATGGCTGCTCACAATAAAAAACCCACAAATATTAGTTGAATCATAAAAATCCAAACAGGCTACTTAACAAAGCATAAAAAATAGATGCCAGCCTTTGTTTTGGAATTAGATTATAAACCATGCCCCTGCATCTGAAATGCAAAGCAGCAGAGCTGGAGGATAAGACACGAAGCAGCACCTTTGCCCCTCCGCCTGCCTGCGTGGTGGCTTTGAATCAAAGCTCGAGAGGAGCCGTCCTGCCTCAGAGAACACCTACCACCCGCCCTGACCCCACAGCCCGTCACAAGAAAGGAGGAGCTGTGACAAATTGCAGTCCCAAAGTTCAGATCAGGATTTTTTTTGCATTTTTTTGGATCCAAACCTCATTCAGCCCCTGATCCAGTGTGCAGCCTGGGGGTTGCCACCTCATCTGCATTTCTGCCGTGCCTGCTGAGGGCGAGATGCTCCAATGCACAAGCACAAGTGACACAAAGTCATGATGGAGGACCTGACCCCTCTGGTGATCTTGGGTGCTAAATCCATTTCCCTTTAGCAAAGAAAAAAAGCACATTTTGGTTCCTCAGAAACACCGCTGGAGGAGGCTTGGCCACCCTCTGTCTCTTGGCCCTTTGATCCCTGGCTGAGCCTGTATGRGGCTGGAGCCCCCCGGCAGGAGGGCAGAGGTGCGGGTTTGGGGACGGCAGCAGCCAGGACACGGGGCATGTCCCTGCAGCAAGATTGGGCACAGAGAGGGTCTAGGTGAGGCAGGGGTGGGGAGCACCCATGGCACCCCAGTCTCAGGGTGTAGGGTGCCATGGGTAGTGTAGGGGCACTCACAGCCCACATGGGTCCTCAAGCCCCTTGGGGACTCCAGCCTTTCCCAGCCCATGTGTTTTCCTGACGTGGTTTTCGTTCTCGCAGCCCCTTTCGCCTCCTGCCGCCAGCCTTGGAGTGGTGACTTCTTGCCTCCCGTGACATGTCTGGAAGTGGCCACGTCCATGGAAGAGATKGACTTCTTCACCTCAAAAGTCAGGGCGAGGAGGGTGGTGGAGGAGGAAAACAGCACCCAGATGAATTCACAATTAGCAGTTATTGCTAATATTGCTGGTTTTCATCATGAGAATGGTGAGCAAAGAAGAGGATTTAAATGGCTTTTGCTTCTTGTACATCTGATTATCCCACCGTTTGCAGATCCCTTCAATTAATTTCTCCTGGAGAAGAGAAAGCCCTTCTAGATCGTTTTCCAAGGCTTTGTAATTAATGTAAGCGGAGCCCTGAGGGGCGTTCGATTTGTGTTAGAGTGTCAGTCTCATTTACGGTTAATTTGGGATGGATCCACTCCACTTTGCTTTGCTGGACTGTAGCAGGGAGTCAGATCCGTTTATGAGATGCACTTTATTACCAGCAGAGGTACCCTCAGGGCACTACATCAATTTACAAGTACTTAGTCGCTGCTTTCTCTTAACCCTCTGACTGCCAGCATATTTGCATTTTGTAAGTTAAATAAACAGTATTCGGTCGCTGACTGGGGCAAATAGCAATTTCATTAGCTAGTGGATCCTAACTAACGAGATAGGGGTAAGGCAGCCACCCATATCCTAGTAATATTGTCACTGCACCATGATATTTCAGCTGAGGATCCCTGGGATCTTTACGTGACAGTGCAGGGGACAGAAAGGGCATGGGGGTGGGTCGGTAGTGAGTATGAGAGCCTGCCTCTGCAGATGGACAGGGGGGTTGAGCGACCCATCGCTGCCTGCACAGAAAGTCTGGGCAGCGCCTGGAAGAGAGCTTGGAAGAAAGCCAACGTGTCCCGAATTTCAGAGCTCTGCTCCCCTCTCCGGCTCCAGCCTTCTCCTGCTTCCTGGAGTCAGAAGAAAATGGGGAATCGTTTAGGTGGTTGCACCCCAACACCAGAGCACCGTGAAATCCTGCTGGTCTCCGGGACGTTTAAATGATGCTGTGAGCCTTCCGTGGGGGCTGAGCCGGGAAGCGCTGACCCTTCGACCACGGCACCATCCCTGTTGGTCGCAGACAGGGAGAGGGGCGTTTGGGGGAAAGGAGGCAAAATAAACAGAAATGAAACAGTGTGAAAAAGGAGCTCAGGCTCAGGTGTGTCTCGATCTGCTAGAGCGGGGAAGAAAATTGTCCCTGATATTTTCCAGTGAAAAACAGCTTTTCCACTCAATAAACATTTTCAAGAACATGTTACTTTTAATGATTTTTTCATGATCTGAAAAGTTTTCATTGCCAATAAACTCCCAAATGTTTCCATTTTTCAAACTCTGGGTTTCTCATGGAGAAACTTGAAAAAACATCAGCAYGGACAACAAAAGTCCCTAATTCCATGGGGAAAAAAATCCCCATCAGCTCTGGCTGCAGCCTAGAAACAACCCTGCAGATAGGACCCAGGAACAATTTCCCATCCTATTTGCTCAGTTCACTACACCTGGCAAGGAAAACTTTTCCCTTGGTTAGGGCTGCAGAGCAGGCTTCCTCCTACATCCTCACGAGAGGGAGTGACGGTTGCACCACGCAGCACCGGGCAGAGGCGATGACTCGGTGTCCTATGTCAAGGTCAGTCTTCTTCTAGACTCTTAACAGAAAATAATGTGAGAGGAGAGAAATGGCCCCCCRTTATAGCAGCTTTTAAGCCATTTTTCTGCTCCAGTCCCACTTCGATGAAAGCTGGGGCAGGGAAAGCCCAGAAGAGAGGAGCAGTAAAACAGGGATCTGTAGGAAACGATAACAGAGAGAGCGTGTCAAGAGGGTTTAAATGGACAGCTTATATCAGATGGAGGAGTAAATGCGGTTAACACAAAGCATTTTAAAGGCGATGGTAAATGACAACTATGTTCCTTTGCGCCTTATTATTAAATCGTGTTGGATTAGTCTGGCATTAAGTGGTTTTTCTGTCCCTCTCCTCTGTCACACAGATGCATCATTCCTGTGAAGCACTGGCCATGATGTGTTTCACATGAGCTTCAACCAGCAGTGTGGGATCAGCCTCTGTTTGCAGAGGTTAGAAATGGATTCCTCTTCCCTACTGCTCTCACAGGCTGTTTTTCTAGATATTACATGGGAAAAAAGAAGTTTGCAAAACTGGGGCATTGACTGTTCAGATTCAGCTTGGCAGGTTCTGTTCTTCCTAATCAAAATCTCACTATCTTGGAGAAGTTTTCTCCTTGCGAAAATTGCAGTGTACTGTCACCAGACAAAATTGTGATGTTCCACCTTGGAGAAGACAGTAATGAAGAGGTGGCCCTCCAGGACACATTTTCTCAGGTGCTCTGGGATGTCTTGGGAAACAAGGAGTGACGGGCCTCAGCTACACACAGAAACAAACGGATCCTTTAAGAAAGTCCGCTTTTATTACAGCCACACTGAAGAGTGAAAGGAACAGCCCGAAAGCTGTGTTGCTCCTCTGGCTCTAGGCCTGTAAATGAAAAGTCCTGGGTTCTCTGCAAGATTTTCCACCGATCTCTCAGGTCATTTGGACAACTTTCAATTATTCTCTTCTGGACCTCAAAGCTGAAACAAAAAAAAAAAAAAAAAAAGAAAAAAGAGGTTAAAATATAGCAGCAATTCCTGGAAATTCTCCTGAGCTTTCTGGTATGGTCCTAGTAACATGTATCGGGAAGCAGAGAATGACTGCATAAAGCATTTGGCATTGATTGAATATATAGATTGGTGATGTCTCAACTTCTGTTTTAATCTTTCCATTACCTATGGTATTTTTTACAGGGAAAGCCTTATTATTTAGAAAACAATTTCTATCAGCCTTCAAACAGATGAGAAGCTGCAACATACTAATGGAAGGTAAATTACGGGTGCTTTCACAGCCAGAGCCTCTCCCTGGTCTGATGGAAAGGTTAACCATTTAGCACCTCCTCAGTCTGAACACCGTTTTCCAAGTGAATGAGAATTTGGCAGAATTTGTCACAGTGTACTCGATAGCGGGACAAGCTTCTCCACATTTGCTGTGAGGGATAGTTACTCCATGCCAAAGGGGGCTAAATTTTTAGCAGTGGGGAAATCCCATATGGGGAGAGCATCTGGCAGGGGAACAACTTGCAGGGACACGTGCATCATCGGGCCACCCCCTCTACCCCCGTCCTGGTGATGGCCACCTCTTGGGGGCTTTTGGCCACCGGGGTAATGCGGGTGATCTGTCCCCACCTCCCTCCCCCGAAGCAAATGAGCAATTTCACTTGAGCGCCAAAATCGGATTCCAGCCGAGGTGTCTAGGTGGGGAAGGCAATTGCTTTAATCCATTAAGCTACTTTAGCTCCCCGTCTTTATCTGAAACTCACAGACAGAAAGTGTCACTGGGAACTCGATGGACTTAACTACTTAGTGCAATCAGCATTCCCAGCTGCAAATTGGGGTTTCTTGGTTACCTTGCTTAAAAGGGAAACGGCCAAAAATGAAAGGCTCTATTACAACCTTGGATGCACCATTTTGGAACCAAATCCTCATCAGACAATCTGTGCTAGCCAAAAAGCATCTCAGAAGAGGATGGGGACGGGAGTGGTGTGGGGTGTTTGATCTGAAAATGGCTGCAAGCCTGAAAGCCCATCTGTTTTTAAAAGCCAAGCAAATCCAACACAAACGCTAAAAAGAGTGGAGACGGTTAAATCAGTCGGACTGCCAGCAGACACTGGTGTGACATGTTGATTTTCCTGTCTCTCCCTGTTATTTGGTAAACGACAGGGGCTTCCCACACCTCCACGCTGAATCCAGCTGTCACAGAGCCATAATTTAAGGTGTGCACTGGCATCACAGCGTTTGGATGACTGCGAGCGGCACGATGCATAATGGAAGTCACTTTTGCCATCAGGCTTTTAAAGCCCCCCCCGGCTATTATTGTGCTTAGCTTTTGACAAGGGGGAACGCTAAAACCCACCTCCAGCTCTGCCTGTGGGTGGGCAGCAGACGCGAGGCTCAGACGACCCCCCTCCATCCTGCGTCCTTGTACTGCCCCAGCCCCAAACTTCCACACGAAAGTCACAGAGGGACTAGGGACAATTTGGGAAAGGACACGGAGCTGGCACCGAACATGGGGGCAGCTCCCCAGGATCTCAGGTGAAACTGCTGCAGCAGCGGGACCCTGTCCCCAGGGCCGAGCCTTGGGGTGCCTCATCCCCACCCCGGGCCCCTTCTCAAAGGCATCTTGAAACCTTGACCAGGTGTCCCAAAGCCCTCATGTCCCACCCCCACCACACCAGCTAGCTTGACACAACCTAAAATGCTTCATTACCCTTCACGAGGTTATTAAAGACAATGAAGTGGGGGACTCTGGGAGGTGAAGGCTACTTCCAGTGTCACTAAATCAGGGAGGGGTGTAACAGCTGAACAACGTGCCCTCTTACAAGGCTTTGAAAGTCAAAGGCAGAGGCACTGGGAAAATTTATTGTTATATTGGCCTTTATAACCCACTCAGGCATTTTCTTCCATAAGGGGTCCCTTCTATGTTTTGCTCTGACACCCTGACCAGGTGCCAGGGTGCCCAGTTTGCCCCCTTCATTCCCTGGATCAGGAGATGACTGATCTTTGGTAGCTTCACCCCTGCCTGTGTTTTACTGGGTGTGCTGGTTTTGGCTGGGGTAGAGTTAATTTTCTTCACAATAGCTAGTATGGGGCTATGTTTTGGATTTGTGCTGGAAACAGTGTTGATAACACAGGGATGTTTTAGTCACTGCTGAGCAGTGCTTACACAGAGTCAAGGCCTTTTCTGCTTCTCACCCCACCCCACCAGCGAGRAGGCTGGGGGTGCACAAGAAGTTGGGAGGGGACACGGCTGGGACAGCTGACCCCAACTGACCAAAGGGATATCCCATACCATATGGCGTCATGCTCAGCATATAAAGCTGGGGGAAGAAGAAGGAAGGGGGGAATGTTTGGAGTGATGGCGTTTGTCTTCCCAAGTCAGCGTTAGGCRTGATGGAGCCCTGCTTTCCTGGAGATGGCTGAACACCTGCCTGCCCATGGGAAGTAGTGAACGGATTCTTTGTTTTGCTTTCCTCGCGTGTGCAGCTTTTGCTTTACCTATTAAACTGTCTTTATGTCAACCCATGAGTTTTCTCACTTTTACCCTTCYGATTCTCTCCCCCTTCCCATTGTGGGGGGAGTGAGCGAGCACCTGTGTGGGGCTTAGTTGCCAGCTGGGGTTAAACCACGACACTGGGGAACAGCGTTCTGCCCCTATGTCTGCCAAGTCCATCTCGAAACAATGGTCATTACCCAGAGTTTCCCTTCATCCATCCCTCCTGACTTCTTTTTCCTTACACACTCAATCCTGGGGGTTTTCTTCTTACTATTTTTTTCCCTCTCATTCTTTTTTACCCTGCAAGTTGCCAATTTCTGGATTTTCTGGCCCTTCTCTCACCTTAGGGTCAGGGTTTCGTTCTTCCCCTGGGCAACAGTCACCAGCCTAGGACTTAGCAGGCTGGCAGAAGAGACAGACCAGCGGTGCCCTGGGGAGAGATCATAGCTGCTTGCAGAACAATTTCCTCGTTTGTATAGCCCTGAGTCCAGCTCCAGGCCTGAGGACAGCACAGCTTTCCCCRTGTTTCTCTCATCACCCGCAAAGAAGGTCTCCAAATGTTTCCAAACCCCATGGCTGTTACAATCGTCCCCCCAAAACTGAGACATGCCGTGATTTAGAGGGTTTTTATTCCACAACCCAGCCTCTGTTCCCCAGACCCAGGACACTGCTGGCTGATGGTTAATGGTAATAGCCGTGGGGATGAGAACCAGGAGTAAATTGAAGACCCCCTTGAAAACAGGGGAAACAGATGTTCGGAAGGCTCACACTCCTCATCGTTAACTTCAGAATGTAAATGCCTGCTAATTCCTCATTTTATTGCCCAGCCTCACGCTCAATGTCAGAGAGAACAATCCTGCAGGGATGCTCCATACGTCAGCTCTGAAGGTCATGGCAGTGGTGGAAATGTACCTAAACAGGAGAGGGGAAGGGGGCAGGAGGCCACTGTTGCAGTTGGTGGGCTGTGGTTGGGAACAAAAGGGTCTCCTGAGCGACTGTGAGAAAATGAAATATCAGGGTCTGACAGCAGAGAGGGGAAGGGGGAGCCCTGTCCCGGACAAACAGGACTACTGGAGTTGAAGACTGTCCTTAGGTGGATTCCTGACCACTTTTGGTGTTCAGATTTTTTTTCAGTAAAAAGCCACGACGTTTTTTTGCTTGGGAACAAGCTTGTGAAAGACAATTCCCCGAATCCAACATGACTTTGTTGGGAGCTGGGTCTGTCCTGGAGGGCAAATGATTTTTCTCTGTGTAAAGGGGAGATTTTTACTACCTGATGAACAGAGATTTGACAATATCTGTTCTGTCATTTTCTCACTCTCTCTCTTCTTTTTTCAGACATTTATTCATAGTCTTTCCCCCTGCTTTTCCATTTCAGCTTTCCTTCCCTCTCTTCCCAAGCACTGTCACTGTTCAGCGCCTGCTGACAGTGCTCAGGACTACAGATGTGGTGGTGAGCTGGGGGGGATGGGGTTTTGCAGTTTCTGACCTTGTCACTTAGACCTCTGCACTGAAGCTCATGCTCCCTCGGGATCTAACTCCTTCTGTACAGAAAGGATCCTGCAAGAAGAGCATTCATAAGAAGATTTTACTGAGGACAACACACGAACAAGTTAGTGGTGTTGCCTCTAGGAGGTTCCTGCACTTACCGCAGCAGCTCAGCTGGCCTCCACTGCAGCGAGAGGGACCTGGCATTGCTCRTGGAAGAAGGTGTAATGGAAAGCAAGAGCCTAGAAGACACAGGACATGCAATGGGTCCTCCAACCCACAGCATGAAGGAGTGATTTACTGGGCCTTGATGCACAGCAGGGAGCACTGCTGATAATATTAAAGCTGGATTTACAATGCAAAGGCTTAAGTAGTGAGCTGTATTTCCATGCAAATGGATTTCTGTGAATGCATATATGGAAAAACAGCAGCGTGGATGAGTGGAGCGGAGCTGAGGCAGGCAGGTGCATCCAGCGTGAGCAATTTACTTTGTTAGTTGGGAGATCAGTGGAAAGTCCTCTCATGTTCTCTTAATGTCTAGAGTTTCACTTAATAAGCAGAGAAAACGTGCATATTTATTCTAACCTTTAACTGTGCATATAAAGTACAGGTCAAATATATATTTGAAGACAGCATGACCACAGCGGTGTTCCTTGGGGATCTGAGTAATAAAAAGGCACCTGAAAGTTTTCCACTTAACAGATCTCTGTATATCATCATGGACACTTGTCCGTGCTTGAAATGTGACAGTTTAATAACTATGAAGCAACTGGAAATAATAATTGAGAAGATGGCTGACTAGAGCGGTATTAATTATCTGTAGCAAATACATCAAGCCAATATGCTGTTGTACACGTAAGATTAGCTTCGGCTAGTACATTAAAAGGTCAGCATGAAACGAGGGGTGGGAAAACAACGTCTCTGATTTGTGGACATATGCTGTAGACAGTCAGGAGTGAGGTATTCCAGCCCTCATCCCGATGTTTATAAAAGCACAGGGGTATGTTATTCTAATCAATCACTTCCCATTTATGAATTCCAGCTCATACTCGCCAAACACAAATAGCGTGCACATGTACAAAGACTATTTTTGATTAGCAGCTAAGACCTGTTCCTGAAAAGGCCACAGGCATAGGGGGACTCGGCAGCTGTGCCTACAACCACAGTAACATCTTGGCTGGGAACAAACCTCCATTATCCTTGAGGAATAAAAAATGCACAGTAATCAGGCAAGGGAGATGTCCAAAGTACAGTTAATTTTGGTGAGGCATATTGATCATTTTGCAGTAGTAATGAAGTGAGGCAATATTTAGAGGTCTCCAAGGGTATGCTAATCAAGAAGGTTTTGCCTTGGTGCTTCAATGTGATGCATTAGAGACAACATGGACAACATAGAGAAACCAGTCAACAGACCACTAAGCGATGATCTGTACTATGACCACATTCCCTAAGTGCAAGACTCATCAATATTCAAGTGTGCGTAGCAAAAGACCATAAAATAAACCTGTAAGATGTCAAAGGCTAGTCACAGAGGAGTCAGGGAAACAAGGACTTCACCTCATCTAGACATGCCCAGGCTTTTGGTGAGAGGAGGGGTTGCAGTATATTAAGCCTGACGCCAGCAAGAATTCAGACAAGATAAAACCCTAACATCAAAAATACGGGTATGCATGAATGCATTTTTGTCATATTGCTACTTTCATGTCATAAATGCTTTGCCTAGTCTTTTTGAGATCATTTCCTACAAAATAAATGTAAACACACATTGAGTATAATATTTGGATCATGGGATGCAGGCACACACAGAGTCAACACCTTTGAGTTGGGTGTAAGGATGGAAGTTGGTCTCATGAGGGACAGGGACAGGGACTGGTGTGGAAGTGACTGTAGGGACAGACCAATATCCCTTCTGAATTACTAACACCAGACATTCAAGGGCGAATTATCCCTTTCCAACCTTTCTTTTTATGGAATCTTTCTCTTCTCCCAAAAGATGTAACGTGTGTTAAAAGGGAGTTGAAGTCAGTAGGTAACTTCTCGTGCAGGGAATTATAATGCCCTTCAAAATGAAGGTTTAATATTAAGTATGGGCACCTTGCTTCACAGCTAAGACCTGAGTGCTCACTGCTAAAAAAACCGTGAAGCACAAGGGCAATCTGGTCACTGCCTTTTACTGTTGCATTAAATTGTATCAAGCAGGTTTATTCAACTCATTAATACGAAGAGCTTTTTGATCTTGTTTGTCTTTTTAGGATAAGCAGATGACATTAGAGTTTGCTTCAGATTCTGCCTTTCCGATCAGCATAACCTGCTTACTACAGATAAGTGTGACAAGTTTAATTTATGCCGCAACAG
Source organism: Phoebastria nigripes (assembly GCA_035582835.1). Lineage (NCBI taxonomy): Eukaryota > Metazoa > Chordata > Aves > Procellariiformes > Diomedeidae > Phoebastria > Phoebastria nigripes. The sequence goes on from JAYKAV010002998.1 coordinate 98,713, forward strand.
AACAGTGATGAAAACCGCTGAATCTAAATAAGATTTTTGATACAGCTTTCTTACCAGACGAGGAGAGAGCACAGTAATTCATACCTGCACGTACACTCACTCATACACACACAGCCACTGAATCTTATTAATGAAGATGCTTGGCTTTGTTATTTTTAATGCCTAAAATATCTTCTTTGTTGGATGGCTAACTTTAATGTCATATTGGTCTCAGATTTCCCCCTGAGGGAACTTGCAATCTGTATTAACAACCCAATTCAACAGAGAGGCCCATTTAACACTCTTATTAGCTCAGTACAAAGATTAATTAAGCAATAATCTCTTCCAAACAGCTCCTCATCAGTGGTTAATAACATGTTTGTTAGTTAACTTCCTAAAGCTAGATCTGTGATGGGGAATGTTCTAGTGAGCTGGTTAACTGTTTTAGCAATTGTTAAAGGTTTTATTGCCGATATAAATTGTACTTCACAATTTGTAACAGGAGCAGTGTTCATAAAGAGTTATCCGCAAAAAAGCAGATTTAACCATGTAGATAGAAAGCCAGTCATTTAACCAGCAGGGGTCTAAGACTCAATTAGAAAGAAGGCCATGCTGAAGATAACTATATCTCTACAATGGTCTTTACGATATTCTTTACAATGTATTTTTAAATGCCCCTAAGACTTCTGTTGGCTTTTTGGATGTTTTTATTTACAACAGCTTTCTATTGCCATCTAATAACCCTTCCATGATTCCTTTTCCAGCAAGCCCACATGGATCTGCCAGCCCACAAGCAGCAGCACGTGCCAGCAGCGGAGGGACGGAGCGGGCCAGGGGCAACAGCTAAGAAATCATTGGGATCTGGCTATATATTGCCCTGCCCACCACTAATCCAGGTCAAMAGCTGCATAAAATTTAATTTTTGTAAGGCTGGAAAGAAACTTTCCCAGCTCCTGTGTGACGAATCGCAAAGATACCCGAGTCTTGCAGAAGGGAGAGGAAAAACCCCCAAAATTCAATTTAGATTAGGGTTACATTGATTTCTCCTCCCTCCCTTTACAGGACAGTGTCAGCATTTATCAGATTAAAGTATGTTACTATGTCTCCAGGTAAAATATGTCTTCTGGAGCTGCAGACCTTCTGCTTTTATGCCCTGCTTAAAACCAATGACTTCATGTAAATCCCCCTAAAGATGCATATTTCAAAGAGTCAGGACAACTCTGCCCACGGGCTCTGCCTGAGGTGTGATCAGCCACAGGGCAGGGGCCAACATGTCAATACTCCTCACCGGAGCGGCCCCCTCTCCCGCGCACGGCCGGGAGCAGCACGCTGAGCCCACGGACCCCTCCATGGCACCGAGGCCACCGCGGARGCACCCAGCTCTGGACACGCTTCTGCACGATGGCAGAAACTCTGCTGCTTGTGTTAATGCAAGTCTGAGGCAGATGGCTGCCCACTCTTTGCTCTGTCCTGTGGCCAGACCAGACAAATTACCCCCTGGAAACTGTAGCAAGAACATATATATGTATTTCAGTAACAATCAGGGACAAAAGCCAAGGAAACTCCTGCTCTTTACCTAATATTCCTTTTTTGATACACAAATCAACACGACATTGATTAGGTACTTCTGGAGCAACACAAAGTGTTTCTAAAGAAAAAAAAAAACCACCACCTGATAAATCCTCCTCTGCTGTTCTCGGGTGAAGAGCTGAAAACCAATTTCTACGGTTCAGAAGCAAGCAGGGAAGGAAAACATCTTTCCAGATATTGGATTTATCACTTTGGTAGTATATCAATTTAATCATGTCATTCTCTTCACAGTTCACATTGGTTTATACAGGTGAAAATTAGAGTTGAATCTCCCATACATAAACACAATCTTATGCATGGCTGAGCTGAGGCTGGAACTGATACATGCCTGTKGCTGGGAAAAAAAGTCTGGCTCTGAAATGCTCTATCCAGTTGCCTTATTTATTAACTATCCAGTACATTTTATTATAGGCTCCAGCAATTTAACGCAAAATCAGGCCAGTTTGTGCTCCTACGGTATTTGAGCAGTATTAAATTGCTTTTCCTAAAACGGTGCTGAAGTGGGACCCTAATTTGAGCATTCCCTTATGAATGAACCTTGTGGTTATGCAGCACTCCTGTGATGACATTTCCATGTAGATGGTGATGCCATGGGTCCTGTGTTCCAGAAAAAGGCTCGTGTGCCCATTCAAACATGTACAATGAACAGAACAGCTCTGTTTTTCACAGGTTTAGAAACGCTTTAAAAGCGGTGTTTATCAGTCTTTTTTTTAAGCTTCAGATCTGCTAAGATTCCATGCTTCCACCTGGGTCAGAGGATGCCATGATTTACGCTAAGCTGTCATCAGACAGCACTCTCCATTTTTCATGTATAGTTATGAATGCAGCGTTAACTAGATCAAACAACAAGATAGAATCGTGCATCACTCACTGCACGTGCTTTAGAGTCTACTGATGAATAGGCGAGGCCATCTTTATAATTTGTGCACCAAGAAAGAAAAAAAAAGTGGGTTAGATTATAGCAATAAAAATGGAAATTAAAGGGATGAATACAGCAAATAGATTATGCTATCGTTCCAGAGCAGACAGTGGAGAAGTCACAGTTGCCCATTTGTATTTTGACAGTTCATGCATCAGATGAGATCCGCAAAGAGGTACCCCTCTTTTCCCACTGCTTAGGGAAAGTGGAGAACAGAATAGCTGCTGCTAAGTGTGAATTTAACAGTCCATTTATTATTTGGGCAACTTGCTTTTGCATAAGCTGGCAAGAAAGCCTTTTGCATAAAGAAAAAAAAAAATTCAGATCATGCAGAAAAAATGCCGCAGTCAGGCGTGTTATCTGTCAATTTATCTCTCTCTTACAGTGGTCCTAACCAGGCACCTGAAAGGAAAATTCAAAAGCCATCAGATAGGGTCTCCTAATTTCTACCAGAGTTAGACACAGGCTGAGGTAGCCTTCTCAGCAGGTCTTACAGTCTCCAAGAGGTGAGCAGTTTAAGCCCACACATACGACACCCTGCAAGATTCAAACATGCCCAGGATGGTTCCCAAGCACAGGAACGTGACTGTCTGAGTCTGAACGATTGCGTGACTGAACCTGGCCTGTCCCAGTCTGAATTCTCCCCACGCAAATCCCCCGGGTGATTTGGCAGCTGGGTCAGGGGCTTTTCCAACAGGCAGCCATCCCATTTCAGGAGCTAGGACAGCTTGCTCACACAGAACAAACTGCTGGGTACCGGGCGCACGCAATGTCCGCGAGCCTTCCCCATTGTCTATAAATTCATATAATATAAGCTGTTGTAGACGCAGTCTCGGTTTACCTCCCAGGAACAACTGTATATACTCGCAGCATGCTCAGTCCTTTTGCTAAGTTTTAGCTTCTGCAACGTCCTACAGCTTGAACTCTAAGCCTAATTAGGCACCATGAGGAAAACAAGAATTTCTGTTTTATTATTCAATTCTGCCACTCTTTATTTTTACCGAATTATGACTGAGCTCTGTCATAAGGAGCAGGAAAAAAGTATCTTCCGTCCTCCTTTTTCTGGACCACTCTTTCATACATTTTCATCATAACTACTATTACTCGTTTCCTTTCTAAGGACACGGTCCCAAGAATTCTAATAACTTTGATATGAGATCTTCCGTGCCTTCCCCGAGTTCTCACCGGTTTTGCAATAACCTTTCTTGCATTAGAAGCCTACTCATAGCGCAGTTTCTACCTTTGTGTACACCATCTTTTCTGTGTATTCTTCTATTTTTGGCTTTACGCGCGTGTCTCTACATCAGATTGAAGTTTTCCGTGAACTTCTGGCACTGATATTGCTAATTTATGGCACTGTAAGGTCTAGAAGTTGGTTAAATTTGCCCCTTCAGTGATGTGTCAATTTGCACATCCTGATGCTGACTCGCAGAAGGAATTGAAATGAGCTAAATGAATGGGCCACATGGCAGCAAATGCATCTCCGTGGGTTTTTCTCCAGTTTTAACTGTGATTTGCAAATTTTCTAATCTTCCTTCTCAGTCAACTCCTTTCCGAATCACAAACGTACAGGAAGGTCACCCACTGTGAGCTGTTTGTGATGAGACGTAACCATTTAGTCCTTCTGTTTCCCAGCTAATTTTTAATTCATGTCATTTCTTTATCCTTCACTTGCTACAGCTTAATTCTTCCTAGTAACATTGTGCGAGACATTCCAAAAGTCCTGTGAAACCTCTTGCTAACACGTTTTCTGTGAGCATGCAAGACACAGACACAGGAATGATGTCCAAGACAGAGGCAACTGCAGGTTTCATGCTGACACAAAGCACCTTTGCAACTCGGAGAGAAGGTAAATCTTGCCTGCATCTATTCAGATTCTTAGGGGGTTTCCAGTATCCATCCTAAAGGTACATATGGGCAGCTTAGGCTCATCTGTTCTTTTGCTGACCTTCTTCAGTATTTTCTCCCCTTTTCTCACTTTCCCAGTTTTTTAGGAGACAGCAATCATAATCCATGCTTCTCCTCACTTCCAGGGCTCCCTGTGTCTGTAGGTTGAATCCAACTTCTGCGAGCATAGGGGAGCAGACCAGGAGAGACCAGGCGAGAATTCGCAGGTACTACAGAGAGTAGCAAAATCACTCCTCTCCCTGCTGGAAACACCCATCTGGAGCCATGTTAGGGCTACACTGCCTGTTTCCAGAGCTCTTTCACCAGTGCATCGTGTGCTCACTTAGCACCTAGATATTTCTGTCTCCATCAGTCTGATGAGTGAGCTCCTGGCTTGTAGACGTGTGAAGTCTCACTCCCAGGCTGACAACTACAACTTATACTACTCAGTTCTGTCCTGTTTCTACTACTCCCTTCCTCAAGTACTTTCCACACAGTGCCCCAAGCACTCCTCATATGCATAATATATTCAAACAGCAAATTTAATCATGAAGTATATGGAAAAGAGCATTCTCCATTGCCCCCAAAGCTGCAAGCTTTCTTAAAATCCCCATCCACTACCTGTTACTTCAATCATCCCTCTTGTTTAGGAACTGCATGTTTGCAACCAACACAACCCTTTCACACGTGAACATACACTTAAAATCTGGCAGCCCATTGCTTTGTAACTCAGCAGCTTGTTCTAGCATGTCTTCTGACACTTCAGTCTTTAAAGATAATACCTCAACTTCATTACTAAGGAAAAAGCAAGCCTGTAGTAGGTGTATCCCTGACAGTGAAAGCCAGTATCAAGAACTTAAACTTCGCCACAATGAACTTATCTTCCCTCTTTCATCTATTGATCCCTACTGACAGGGCAGAGGCTATGAAACTGGCTGTTCTTCATAAAAGACTGTCTTCTTCCAAAAAACTTTAGCTATTTGCTTTTTGAATGCTATTTTAGCACTTCCCTCCCCACACATTTGGACTCTTTATTGATGTTGATGGGACAAATTTCCAAATTCTTAAGAGGTCAGTTTGGTTTAAGAAATCCCTTGCATCTTGGTGCTTGGCCACATTGCTTTACTTCCAATTTTAGGGCTTAGTTTAGAGCTTTTTGTTATTATTATAACAATACATTTGTCACTCTCAAGCTGTCTCCTGACATTGCATTGTGCACTGCCCACAAAACCTTACCTACGATATAACGTGTGTGCCAAGACCAAGCATTTGATAACATCTCCTTGGGTTTCCCCTTAGCATTATGGTGAAGACCTGTACAGTAAAAACAACTGTTTGTACAAAGACCCTTTGAAAAGCAGACTTTGACCATTACTGCAAAACAGAGGAGGTTCCTGAACTCTTTAAGCTGGTAGCAACTATTTGAACTGCACATATATCATGTGCCCTGCCTCATACGGGCAGAGTGGCTCCAGCCAGCCTGCTCTCTGCTGAAGGACATCCCCGCAGCGGAAAAGGGAGAACACAACCACGTCAAGGCAATTCAAACAAAAGCCTTAATTTAGTAGAATTGTCTGAACTCTAACACTGCCTTTTGAGTACACTGCGCAGATGGCCCACTGTCAAAATCTGTATCTCACTCCACTAGCTGAAGCGCTAACAGCCTGAAAGTAGTATTTGAGATAATGAACGTGACAATATCCCAAGGTACAGGTCATAGCCCCATTTGTGTCTCGAGGCTCTAAAAATCTGCTCTGTCTGTGAATCTGGTCCAGCTGTTTCTCCTGGGTGAGAGCCTGCCTCATCCTACCAGCGCATGCGGCAGCTTGTTCTTCTGCAGCTCCACGTTCCAGACTGCACCTCAGGGATGCTTAAAACTAATTTATCATCCAACTAGGCACAGCATAGGCTTAGCAGCAAAAAGGGCTGACACCTCTACTTTGGTATAGGGACTGCTTTAAAGTTGCTGCCACAGCTTAAAAGGAAAAACCGAGCAGCAACAGAGGCCTTCTCCACATTTTCAGACTTGGAGCTTGAGCACACAAGGGCATCTGAGGCACACATTCAGCCCTGTCCCCTCACACTGCTGCCTGAAACGTTACAGGCTCCTGTGTATCACTGCTGCAGCCTTGCAAGATGAGAACTGGAGTAAAACTCTTCCATCTACTCTTTTTCCACACAAAATCAAGCTAGGAGAAAAATGGGGGGAAAGGAAGATATAGGTTAGAAGGGCTGGCAGACCACATCAGAAAAGTGATGACCAACACAGGGAAGGGGATGGAAGATCCTAAACCAAGTTCTCCGATTCAGACAAGTTTCATGCCTTTTTTTGATATTGATATGTGGGCAAATCTCCTTTTCCTCAAGTTATTGTAAAATTACCTGAAGACAGCTTTGTAACTTACGTTCCTTGTCAGAGAGAATACCTGCAAACTAAACACTATTTTATGCTAAACTGATGGAGACCAAAAATATTCATACGCAGGAACTTCACGCTTGCTGGGCTCTACCTGTGCAGTAACTCCTGTCAGGCGAGAGAGGAATTGTTTRAAAAATCTTAGCCCTTCCCACAGAAAACAGGCATGTTTTCTGCCAGTACCATAACGTACGTCTGCACTCATAAGCACTGCAAATCAAATCAAGCCACAGGTGTGTCAGAGGCAATTTCAGCACCTTTTTTGTATAATTCAAACAAATGATGGTATAGGTCAGCACTGGCTTTGACCTTCAATGGGACACTAGCACTTCAAGAGATACTCGTAGTAGCCCATCAAGCCCTATTTTATTTTGCATTTTCTAGGGTAATGTGGAATATTCTTCTGCAAACTAAATGCATACATACACCTTGACTGTTTTATACGAAGAGTGTTTAAAGTAAGCACAGTGTAATTAAATGCCACACAGTGAATCTATTTTGTGTACTGCAGTCTTAGACAAGGCTGTTTCTAGCTATCAAACATTTTTATGTCTTTTAGAGACGTAGATTAAAATAGGCTTTAACATAATTGGAAGCAATGATCTAATACTTTCAGCTTAAAGGCAGCATTATTGTAGCTATAAAATAGGTGAGAASACATTTAAATGCTGAATAGAACAGGTTTGTTAACTCTTGCTCAGGTTAAAAGTACTAGTGTGTTTAAAAGATACACTATTTTTTTGTAAGCGTATATAAAATCACCAATGACATTAAAAATAATAGTCACCGAGTCCCTTAAAAATGTTCAACAAGTGAAAAACTTACGAAGATAAAAGTTTTGCCTGGATCACATAGTTTAATAAGAATCAAACAAATGGTAGAAACTTCTCACGTCATTTATATTTGATACAAGTACATATACACTAGTGTGTAGGCACTTAGAAAAATATAAATAAACCCCCCTCACATTTTCTTTAACAACAATTCTTTAAAYGTAATATAAGAACATTTTACTGAATGCTTATGCACCAGGCATTATAGGAAAGCATTATAGTAAGAAAGCTTTGTATTTGAACTGAATTGCTATTCATATTCAGGCCTTTGCTTGAAGCCAGTACAACTGTCAGCAACCACAAGAGATGTGAGACAGGCCTGCTGTTAAACTGCACAGTCAACATCCCACCTCAGTGTGCTGGTTCCAAGCAGAGAAAAAGGGTAAGAAACTAATATAAACCAACTGTCAAAAAACTTAGTGGTTCGTAACTCATTTTCAACCTGAATGAGAACAACGAAAACAAGCTGCTTTGCAGCAACCCAGTATCAATGTTAAACTATGGATTTCTTTCCCACACTCTATGAGCAGAATTCAAAGCAACAATTCAGGTTTAAACCCAGGAAAAGTAGAGAGGTGTATACAGAGACTTAGTCTGAAGTTTTAGAAGTCTCAGTTTCACATGAAGGCCTCCACAGACTACCTGAACATACCTGACTGGTATAATCCAAAGATCCCACACAAGATAGTAACTTCTCAAACTGAAAACAATTCTTACAAAATTGAGTCCAGGCTTGACAAGTCTCTAATCAGGCCCCTGAAATCTGTAACACCCAGCAAAACGTCATTGCTCACTGCCTTTACCGCTAACATCCCAAAACCCCTGAAACTCATCAAGTGTTAAATACCCTCAAGGTTGCTATATGGGATTGATCTGCCCTGATACTTAACAGAATGTAAAATAAATGCACTAGTCCTCCTTTGTAAGCAGCAGGCATTTCCAAAATGCTGTTAGTCTCATAAACATAGGCATCTAAAAATGGTCATAAATCATGTCCTGGAAGTTTTTTACTTCTTTTCATCAACAAGAAGGGGAGCCTGAAGTGACCAGACTAGATTTTTGCATCCAGAAATTATCAGAGGAAGCCTACGCTAAAGATGGAAAAGAGCTAGACTTTTGTGCAAATCCAGATCCACACCAGAGGCTGTTGTGGTAAGAAAGGGCTTTGGAAAGTGGAGGTAGACAGACTCCCAGGAAGCAAGCTATTTAAGAAATTCCAGACGTGTATTGAGGGACTAGGGTGGTGGTGGAAAAAAACATTTATAATGAGGAAAAAGATACGCAGACAGTTTTCTTCAGTTTAATATCAGGTGGTGTTATAAACTGCTAAAACCAGACATCTTCACATTATTACACTTGATGCACCATAAAACAGGTTTATGTTACAGTGTAAGATTCAATATTATAAAACTTGCAAAGAACTTCATGCAGAAGTCTTTATTTTTTACCCCTTTTATTCACATCCAAACCCAATAATTCTTATCTGTGTACAAACGGAGTATTTTCTTCCATCTTCTACAGCTGCTTTCCAACCAGCTAGTTCTAAACATCAATACCAACATTGGTAGTAGGAAATCAGCTAGAAAGTGCCACTGTGGTCATTCGCTCAAGACACACACACTTCTTGCTGGATAGCCGGTTGTGGAATTTTACTATCCTCTGTCTTTTCCTGCCCAGGAACTTGGCACACAGTCTTTCGTTTGAATAACCGTAGACTCAACCGTAACAAGTCGCTGTCCATTGCTGCAGAATTTGTATAAGTTTGTTTTGTTGCACCCTGTTGAAATTAAAAATGAAAAATGAAAAGAGAAAGAACTGAAAACAGTGGCTTTTAACATGCAAGCTGAGACATTAACCTCAAGTACTCTCAATAATTAGAGGTTTAATTATACCTATTCACTAGAAAAGACTCTGAGAATTAATGATTTTTCTATTAGCATGCAAGATCATAAAACCTACTGTAGTGCAGAAAAYGGCTAAAATATTTTTTCTTTTCATTTTAACTTGGAAGAACAGAACCTTATAATTCTTATAAAAGTACATGGAATCTTGAGCAGGAGAATTATTCAACAATTGTCTTTGAAATTGTATTTTAACCAATTCTTTTTATTATGTATTCTCTAAATATAGAAAATGTATCTCCAGAATTTAAACCCCAAAATGAGAAACAGCACCTACCTCTAGTCTCAATCTTACATTAATCTCTCATCCTAAGTAAAAAATAAACACCCTACAACCTCTTTAAATTAAAGTCTGTTCTCCATTATTTAAAGGACTAGGTATACTCGACAACAACAAACACAAAAATTATCTTCCTAGAGAAATCCTTTGCGTGGTCAAAATGTGGAAACACAGATTCCACTAAGCACTGTAAATGAACCACGTGCCTTTTCATTCTTCATTAGCTGCTTACGAATTGCTGAATCCCTTCGAAAGCACAGCGCTTTACAGCAAGGACCCAGATTACTGAGAAGACCTGCTCTCTCTTCTTTTCGTAGAAGTGCAGCCATGTTCAAGGCCCCCAGTTCATGTTCAAAAAGGTTTTCTGCATCTAGAAAGAATTGATATTTGCAGAGATCAACATATACATGGTATTTCTGAGCAGCAATATACAGCAATATGAAATTCCTTAAAGTTTTACTATTTGTATTTCTGCCTTCTAAACAATATCAAGGTTTGGAAAAAAGATATTGCAGTTTATAAAAAAACCCAAATAAATCCTTTGCCATTTAAAGGGAAGGACGGGTACCCTTTTATGTAGCGTCAGCACTGGAAAGCAATATTGAGATAGCAATCACTAAGAGGCCTAAAAATCAAGTGACAGCTCTGGGACAGAAGAGGGGGTATCATTTATGGTCAGACATGTGTGACAAAAGGTGTTTACTACTAGCATTAATCAGAAAGTGGTCTAAATTTCACTTCTCTGCAAGACATCAGATAACTGTACCAGTGTCAACACAGGGTTTGTATGGCTATGCAGAAGTGAAATACGACTATGTAGAATAATTCTTTTATCCATGGTGGATGAACCTGGAGAACAAGTCAACAGATACTAATGAACTACCCCCTCCTCACGGCTCAACTAAAGCATTTGTTAACAGTACTCTAAGTGGCAGGACTAGTCCTTTAATACATTTATCAGAAGAAATAGGGTGCAGCTAGAACACTTTTAACAGAAGATGGATCCTGAGGTAAGTCTTGTTCTGCAACAAGTCTGTTTCTACGAAATGCAGACAAAGACAAAGAGAGTGCACATGGCTGGACAGCAGCTCATTGATTTATAACCCTTTTACAATAAATAGGATGATTATGATATAATTGAAGAAGAAAAAAAAAAAAAAAAAAGGTAAGGTATGTAGCTAAGTCCAATCCAGCCACCTCTATATAGTAAAACATTTGGTCTTTAGCAGAGAATCTAACACCTAACTAGAGACACCAGCAAACCTGGGGAAAATTTAGCAGCTAAAAGCAAAGACTGCTACAAGAGTTTGGCAGAATGCACACAGAAGAGAACAAAGTGCATTTTTAAACCACTCAGAGAATTTGGATGAAGCTGAGTAAGACCAGTTTTTAAACAAGGTCAAAAGGAACAAAAAAGATTACATGAAATCAAGGGCAGGTTAAAGACAACTGCACTGAAGTCATCAGGACAACCTCAATGGATAATCAACAACACAAATAAGTGACAAGGCACAAAAAGGCCACTTCAAAGGTAACACTGACAGCTTGTAGAGTCTTCCTAGGTGCCAGATGCTGAGCGTATCTGGCAACTAAGCGTGTCCATATCCTTAGAGGAAACAATTGCACATAATAGATAGAGGGTAAGTCAGCTACAAATCTCAATTCCATCACATACTGCAGATTTTCGTTTCCAAAGAAAATTAATTTAAGAAAGAAAAAAGAAAAAAAAAAAGAAAAAATCCCTGAAGCAAGCTATCGTTTCTTTTTTTTCTGCATTTCAGTGTATTACCAGAACCTTTTCATCCACAGTAAGAACAAAGAATGGAACACCAAACTCAGGAATAAAACAAGGAAACAAATTATACCACCATGAAGAAGTCCAAAGTGAAAACACTACATTTTCACTGTAACGCACACTAAATATCTAGCTCAATTTCATTCACTTTTCAGGGCACCATATTTGTGCCTTAGTTTAGAATAAATGTTCTGTGGCTGTGTAATCACTGTACAAGGAACCTTCACCTAGCAGATTACAGAGGAAATGCACACACTTGAAAGCCCACTGGTAGTTCCACATGTAGTAACTTTGATGTGTGAGAGACTGCACACACCAACAGGAAACGAGTGGAGGCACTTCAATCCCCCTTCCTCTCCAGAGCAAAGTTCTGCTGAATCTGAGTACACTTAAGACAGCCCAGAGGCAGTGCTGGAGAACCTCTTATTATCACTATGGACTTTCTGTTTATTTCTAGAGAAGCATGCAAGGATTGCTGAGGTTACTTCAGGTATCATTTTAAATAGCCAGGTGGAGCGATTCTGCACCGCAGTTCCTGTTGTAAGGAATCCCTGGTAAGAAGCGTTGAAGCATACAGCAAATGAAAGCTTACAGGGAGAGAGACATAGTTCACACCTTTACTATACCAGACAGTTTGCAAACTCAGGAAGACTCAATATTGTATCAGTTACATCAGTTATATGAATTCTTAAGCGTAAGAGCTAGGATTTTTTTTTTTAAACTAGAAGAAAGCTAATACTGCATAGAAAGAGCTGCAAATATTGCAGTGGGACATTTACAGTACTTACTAATACCAAGTACACACCTCAAATTATACTATCTATGATGCATTAAAAATATTTGCATTTAATTTGACTTTAAAAAAGGAAGTAGAAGCAGTAGCAACAGCCCACAATTAATAGTTATACAATTTAAATGGCGCAAGCAAGCAGTGACATTCATGGAGATAAACAAGACAACTGCATAAAGAATAATGTTGCCAAGAATTAAAAAGTATTGTTTCAAATTAAGAACTAGAATCTATTCCCTAAAAACAGGGGCTCCACAGATACTATTATTTATAAGCCATAATTTTCTCACATTTAGATCCTGGAATAATTTCCATAGAGATCTTATAGAAAGCAAACGTTTCATAGTCCTAAAAAAACCAGTTCTACCATGCAAGTTGTTGCAAGCAGCTCAACTGGTTCCTGGGATGCCAAAGAGAAAAATCAGTATTCTCTCTCATGCAAAAGCCCTGCTTACACTACAGAATTGTAGTGAACAGCACTGGTATAGTTCATGCCCGTCCCATCTATCATGCATGTCTTATGCCACACACTTTGTGCAAATTCCAGACCTGTGTGTTATTTAATTTCCCACTTCTAGCAGAGACCTAATATACAAATTTCACTTAGCTCCTTCATTCTGACCCAAAAACTCCTATCTATGCATTCTGGAGAGGATCCTCAGAAGGAAAATAAGAGGACATGCAGAGGACGTTCAGAGAAAATAAGAAATCTTATTTCTTTGTCGCATTATTACTGCTAATTCACTGCAGAAGATATTTAGCTCTCCAAAAAACTGCTGACACACTTTAGTCTAGGAAAGCATGAATGGTCTCACAAAAAGAATATTCCACTAGGATGAAAAATTGTGTTTAGGCTATTATCCAAGACCTCCTCACCACTGCTGGAATTAAAACACTAATTTGATTGACATGCAGCTGTATTACATTCCTATAATTTTCACGCAATACTCATTATACACTTTCTATGGTCTTGAAACCCAAAATAATGAACTAATGCACATTTCATAAGGACTTTCACTAAGTACAAAAGACAGTTTAATCCCTGCAGAAACAATTACCTTTAGGTTTCTCTAACACTCTCTGACAAGTCTCTCTAATTTTGGTGAAGAGTTCTGGTCCTGCCAATCGCTTGGAAATGCCAACTCTCAACATAACGGCACCTGGTGTGAATTTTAAGAGCGCAGCCCCAGGCTCCCGTGGTTCTTTTGGCTGCTTTGGCATAAGACTGGACCAATCTACATCTATAACATCCACAGGATCTGCAAAAACATTGACAGAGAATGAGTTATCACATCATCATCCCTTACCACAGTTGATTAATTTCACATGCTGTGTACATTCTCATCTCCTAAAAGCAATATATATTAGATGAACATTGTTCTGCAGTTCTCAAAGCCAGATCCTTGGCCACTTCAAACGTCAAAACTCACTTAGATTGGTGGAAAAAAGGAGCATACAAGTATAAAGCTTCTTGGATTAAAAAAACCACCCCTAATATTCTGCTTCATTTTTATTGCAACCCTTTTGTGGAAGGCTGCTTGGACCCTGCTTAGTCAGCAGATTTGGACACATCACTTACGCATTCACAAAAGGCACAGTACAACTAAACGTGCCATGACAGACCCAAATTAAATGCTTAAAAAGCTAGTATTTCAACTCTGGATGYTGGATTTTTTTTTCAAAGGAGAGACAGACTATTTAGTGAATAACATACAGCTGTGTTTGTCTAGTACATTTATCATAGAAAATACGAACGCTGATCATATAGCCCAGATGACCCAACTAAACTTACAAGTAGAAGATTCCATGTTTCCCAGTGCATTTGGGAAGCATTCAAGCACGGATAAAATCTGTTCATAAAAATATCAGTTCCAAATAATGATCAAAACCAAATGGGATAAATGAAAACATGTTTACAAAAACAAAAAGCTTACCCTTCTAGCTATATAAAGCAAGATAAATACTACTTCACAATACAGCTCCCGGTACTCTTTACTTACCTCTATACTTCTCAGGCTTACCTGACTATTACAGAACAAATGAGAACTACTGAAGAGCATACAAACTGCATTCCTAATTCAGAAATGCTGTCAACATCACAATAGCATTATATGCAAACTGATCTAATCTTTATATTCAAATAATCATAAAGGGGTTTTGCTATACTTTTACCAGGCATCTTCTCATCCTCCTGTTGCTCCTCCCGCTTTTCAGCGTCACCTGCCAGAATTTCATCCAGTTCATCATCACTGATTGGCTCGTATTCTCCAGCACCAGACCCCAGTGACTGTACATCATCAATCTTTGCTTCATCTTCTCCTCCTACAGATACAGATACATACTGTAGCTTTAAAACAATCATTCTTGTTTCGTAAACATGCTTTAAGCAGCCCGAAAACAAAGAGGTTCAGCAAACTAAACTGTTAGTTTTTCAGGACAAGTATATTCAACATGAAAACAGATATTAACTCATGGAAACAGAGAAGTTATTTCTCCCATACACAATGCAGCAGTTTGAATTTTACATATCTCGGTCATTTTTTTTGGTGCAGTATTAGTCAAACTGCACATAGAATGCTATATTCAAAAGAAACATATGTTGATTATCTGATATGTAGTTAGTAATACAAATCTAAGTTAGTGCCACAAAGTCTTTCAGATGCTTTTACACATGAATCCAAACTCAGGATTCAGTCCAAAGGCTCTACAAGAGAAAGAAGTAACAAAACCCCAAAATATAAGAAGGTGCAAAACATCCCAAACGAAGCAATTATTCACAGAGTTTTAGACTCCTTGTGGAAGTCACAAGAAGAGCTTTTAAAAAGCCATGCCAAACTTCTTCAGTTGCTGTTACACTCCTATCCATCCACATACTATATGCATATACAAATCATAGAATCATAGAATCATTAAGGTTGGAAAAGACCTCTAAGATCATC
>JAYKAV010002998.1:115859-133633 GCA_035582835.1 Phoebastria nigripes
AAAAAAAAAAAAAAAAAAAAAATTCTAAATATACCATAACTTCCTACAGATGATAATTTTCAGAGAATTTAGAACACAAACTTTGAAAAATACACAAAAGAATACACATCAAAACACTTACAAGAAGTCTGCTGAAAGGCTAGACCTAAGAACACATTTAACATCCACAGCCTGTTTAGTTACAGGTGCCCTCTTGGAAACAGACAATGTACCTAGGAATAGCCTTTCACCAACTCTTTTCTGAAGTTACCACATTGTACTCTCAGATTTATTGCACCATTCCTTCCTCTAGCTTAAAAATCGCTGAATTCTGTCTATTACAGCAAGACAGAGCAGACCTTCCCATGCTCACTCCAAATACTATCTTTGACAAGTGCTTCCACTCCACAGGTAATCTCCTTAAATGGAATTTTCTCAATTGTACCAGTCAACCCTAATGACCACTTTGCGAGTAATCAGGTAGCAGATATAATAAGTAATAAATATTCCTCATCATCCTCTCCAGACAACATTTGATTTAACTGCCCAAATTAACAATGAACACTACAGATAATTCTTATTAAGAATGCAAATATGATGAGACAATGTCCTGTTATCTTGTGTAAAACTACAAAAGCTTAACTCATTTGTTTCTCTTTCTGCTTCTGAAGACTATGGACTTCAGGCCTTACCATCCCAAACATCCAAGAATTCCAAATCCTACAATGCCTGTTTTCCTCTCAACAGATTTTAGAGAAGAAAACTCCTGCAATCACCAAAAAACCCAACTTACTGAACATAACCGTAACATACACCAGTTACTCTGGATTTAGACTCTTGCTTCTTTTACATTGCTGATATACATTACAAGTACTTCCCAAACTCCCTATCCATGCAAAGCTCAAGCTGCCTAATCCATGTGACAAACTCTTAAGAGTTTGTCAGTGTTTGCCCCTTTATTTATTTATTAATCCCGCTTTCCCCGGTACCATTAGGGCCAGCAAATTGAAGCCACGTTTAGTAAGATTACCTCAGGAAAGCCATTTTTGGACTGTTGTGCCAAGCCATACATATGTTTCACCTACTAATCAGACAACCATTTCTATGATAATTGGGCTCTGCACAAAAAAACCCCAAAGAACCGTTCCAAGTCAACACTCATTACCTGTCACTTCAAAACTAAGAAATAGATCTTATAATGATATAACAAGGCAATCAAGTGTTGGTGTTACTCTTTAGCAAACTACCTATTCAGAAACTTTACACCTTGGCGAAATTATACCTCAGATCATTTTTGTTTCTTTGCCTCAAGACTTCTATAGAAATTAACAAATAACACTAACATTAACACAATTAACACTAAGAAGATGCTTGTCAGAATTCTCTCTTATTGTGTCTGCTTCCACAATAGAGAAGCTGGAGCCAATACGCCTTTCAGTAGAAAATCATTCTAATATAGTTCAGTTCAGCACTATACTAAAAGGGAAAGAATACAGTATTTGACAGTCCAGGTTACTTCCCAGAATATCTCACCTTCTAAACTCTCTACCTTTTCGGCCTCATTTCCATCTTCAAAACCTTGTAAAGGTCCTAAATCTTTGTCTGTTCTTTCCTTCTCTGAAGTCACTGAATCCCGACAAATACCATCGAATTCCTTTTCATGATCTCTGTCCAGTTTCGTTTCACTGTGTTTTGTTGATTCTTTTTGAGAGGAGATGTCAAGAGTTCTGTCTCTCTCTCTTTCAGCAGTATCGGGTAGTTGTCTGTCTCTCTCTCTGTCCAGCTCCCGTCTTTTCTCCCTCTCCCTCTCTCGTTCTCTGAGTCTCTCTCGTTCCCTGCTCCTCGGCCAGTCTTTGTCAACATCTCGGTCCCAGTCTCTCTGTCTTCCCTCTCTCCTGTCTCTCTCTCGTTCTCGATCATGTTCATGTCGATCTCGCTCCTGAAGCCTTTCCCTGCTATCAAAGGACCCAGATCTGGAATGGACCTGACGATCTGATTCAGGAGAACTTCTTCTTGAACTGTGGCTTCTTGAATCTTGACGATCTGAATAAAATATTTTAAATATATGCGTGACTACAGCATGTAAATGTAATACCATTTTACTAGACCAAAGCATTTTAAAGATTCAGGTATGAAAATGTACTTCTCAAAAGCATCATCTTCAAATTAATAATGCCTTCAGATTGCCTATAGATCTAACCTTACTTAAAAACATAAGGTAGTTCTCCCACTCCCAAAAAAGACTTTTAGTGGCTACTTTCTACTATGACAGAAACCAAACTGAAGGTACATCATTTTAACTCAGAAATGTAGGTGGGGGGAGAGGGGGTGGAGGGAAGGGGAAGGAATCATCTCAAAATTTTCAAAACATGTCTTCTAAAAGCTAGGAATGCCTTGGCTAGCAAATGATAAATTCAGAAAAATACTTTCAGGCATGTAACCATGAGGAGAACAGAGAGCCGAAGTGCTTTAGGAGGAAGATATTTTCCTACTGAGCTGTCTAAATTTTAAAGCATTTTATCCTTTTTTTTTTCCCCAGGAACTACACAAATAAAACAAGTCAATTATTTTGATTTGCAACAAAGATGATTTCCATATGCATTAAAAGTATGCCTAACAGGAACCATGACAGATTTACTTCAGTGAAAATAGCTCCTGAGATGATAATGGATCTCTCTCCCAGAGAGAAGACACATTTTCATTTTGCACAGATTTCAGAATTTCCGTATCAAAATGAATGTTAATAATGATTTAAGAACATTATTTAGATGATAAAACTACCTCAATGTTCTGTTAGCACAAGTATTTTCTCTTTCTACGAGTTTTTTTTGTCCTACAAATTACTTTATTCCCCAGGCAGCATCAACTGAATCTGACTGAATGTTTTGGTGTAAACAAAGTGGTAATCCTGCCCACTGAGGATCAGCTTTTCAAATATGGTAACACTTGCAGGAATCTTAATTCACTCTAGTTTTACAGTGAATGGCAGAGAGCACCTCCCTCTCCTTTCACACCAATTGCAAATGAAGAGAGTATACAGCCATGCAAGAATGATTTGGGATTTGTACCTTCACACTTTTATACAGAATGATAGGTCAGTCTCACTAAAATGTATCTTATTACCTGAAGATGTGCTGCGACTGGGTTCCCCTCGTTTCAACTGATCAATTCTGGACTTCCGTTCCCCAGTGATTTCTAAGCTTTTCTTCTCTCTGTCCCTGTCCCTATCCCTGTCTCTAGAGCTACTGTGCAGGATCCTCTTCCGTCCAGTCTGGTCATCTCCACTGCGATGAGCTGACTCATTGGAAGGGGATCTAAGTCTGCTTGAGGCATGGCTCCGATTGCTACCAAGGCTGCTGCTGCGCTTCTGATCCACAGGTTTACGGTGTGGTCCATCGTCTATAGTAACATGAGGGGCTTCCACCTTTTCACCCCTTGTCCTGTGACTTTTTCTATGGGAGTCCTCAGTGCTTCTTTCTGGAACAACAATGTCACCGCGTTCAGGAACATCTTCATCTGACCAGTCACTAAATGTTGTATCTTCTCTTTTTTGGGGGATTTCTGCCACAGCTTTCTCAGGTGGTGCTTCAACCAATTCTTCTTTTGTTACAGGGGGTGTTCTTGGGCCTTTCTTCTTTTTATGATGTGGAACAATTTCTTCATCAGAAACTTCAGAATCACCCTTGGACCTCTTCCGCTTTTTCTCTACATTTTTCTTTTTTTGACCTTTCTTGGGTGAAAAGACCTGGCTTTCCTCAGTCGTTGATTCATTAGCGTACCTTTCCACCCCACTGTCATCATCCTTCTTCTTCTTTGTGGCCTTTTTCTGTACTTTAGACTTCTTCTTGCTGTCATCATGCATTCTATCAGAAGCATCTCTTTCTTCAGAGGGACGGTGTCCAAGATTTTCCTGAACCCTGGACCGGGAGCCTTCTGAAGCATCTGCTTGCTCTCTTTGCTTATCTACTGAAGAAACCCTCTCTTTGAACTCTGGTTCTTCGTAACGCCGGGAACTTTCCTTTCTATCTGATTTTCGCTCTTCTTCTTTCCAGCGACTCTGCCGCTCTTCTGTAACATGAGAGGGGCTCAGTGACCGGGATTCCTGTGGCCGCACAACCTGGCTCAGAAGTCTGTGCTTTTCATCTACAAAATGGGAAAAAGGATGTTACTTCTATTGTTTAGGAAGGAGAACAGGTGAACATTTGGTATCTTGTGCATGCCAGAAAGTGTCAATCAAAACAAATAATCCATTATTTCAGTTACATTTCTTACGTTTTTCTACTGCTGCAGCAGCAACAGACTACTTCCATTTTGGCAAACATGCATCTTAAACAACAGATGTGGAAGCCACTATCACCCAGCAGATGTAACATATAGTGACAAAATGAAGACAAAAAGACAACCATATAGATTATGGTGTTGCTCATAAAAATAAGGGGAGGAGGACACTTATAAAAGCTTGCCCCATGTTTTTTCTATTTAAGATTGTAAGTTATTTTCCATAGGCAGACAGTATGCTGGATCCTGCTGCAGAGATAGTCAACTCCTACTTACTTTTATCATCTCCACTGTTGTAAGCATCACTATCAGGAGAGTGCTCACGGCGACGTTTGGGTGACTGACGAGGACTTGGACTGCTTTCATTCCTGTGACGCTTCCTGCAGAACAAACATGTACAAATTTCTTCAGGATTCTTCAACAAAAACATTCAATAATTGAGTTTATCATCAACACGATCCCTGAAGTCTAAGCACTTCATAGAGGAGACAACATATCTAAGGATGCCCAGAAGTTTTGTAGCTTTCTAAGTTATTCCAAAACTTTGAGTATGATCAGTTTTCTGATCATACTGTAAGATACCTTAAACTAAAACTCTAACATGTAAGACAACTATCTTCTTAGCAAAAAGTTATGAAAGACTATTAAGATCAATTTTTTCCTGTGGCAATGATCCTTGCCGTGGGTTGACCCCAGCTGGCAGCTAAGCYGCCACCTAGATGCTTGCTCACTTCTCCCCTAGTGGGATGGGGGAGAGCCCGTATTAGATGATTTATAGGAATCCACAATTCTCTCACACAAAAGCTACTAATTACTTCCAAGCAAAGTGGCCATTCGGGGCAACACTGTTTTGCTTATTATTGATGGAACAATGAGAATTTTATTGTACTAAATGAAAAAAGAAAAAGAATCAGTGCTACACACTTAAAGGAAGCACCACACACTTACTCAGGATATTGTTCACACCCTCACTGGTAGCGTTCTGGTATTGAAATTTCGTAGTGCAAAGGGTAACATATGTTCCACAGAAACTTAATGAACAAAGTCATGAACCCTGACCTAGTTAGCTGCTATCTGACTTGCCAGGCTTCAAAAGGTACCACAGTCCGCTATTATGCTTCCAAGAATGCCTGCATTATTAAAGACAAGGCCACACAAGTATATTTAGAAGAGAAAATTACATGGTCTGACTCAATTGTTAGTTCCTGAGTAGTTCCATGGTTCTGCACTAACAAAGCATCAGATTAACTTCACTAGCATAGTACTGAGTTTGGGGCCACCAGTACGTGCCACACAGATGCAGGGGAGACATGGCTCAAGACCGGGCCTCTGTATAAACAGGGTATCTTCCTCCTTATGATACTCCCCTGCTTACTAACTTACTGAAATCAACAGTAAAAGACTGCCTTTTTTTTCTTTTTTTTTTACCAAAGTAACATTCAGATCAACTCACTTGGATTTTCTTTCCTCATGGACATCTCTTGAACTTCTTTCTTCTCGGATATCTTCTCTCTTATCCCTGCGGTCTTCCCTTCCTTTTTCTTTGTCATCCCAGTCTCTCTGGCGGTCTCTTTCTTTATCCCTGTCCCGACCTCTCTCCCTTTCTCGTTCCCGCTCCCGATCTCTTTCGCGCTCTCGCTCCCTTTCTCGTTCCTCCCGCTCTCGCTCTCGCTCCTTCTCCCTCTCCCTCTCCCGTTCCCTTTCCCTGTCATGGTCCCTGTCTCGGTCGCGCTCGCGGTCCCTGTCTTTGTCCCGCTCTCTCTCCCTCTCCCGTTCCCGAGCACGATCTCGTTCCAATTCTCTTTCCTTCTCCCTTTCTCTTTCCCGGTCTCTCTCTCTTTCCCTCTCTCGGTCCCTCTCCCTTTCTCGCTCTCTCTCCCGGGCCCTTTCATCTCTCCTATCATCAGACCGATCTACCCTTCGCTCTTCTCTTCTTTCATCCCGCTCGAGGTCATCGCTTCGTCCTTGATGTCGTACTGGTGAGCTTGCTCTCTGATCTGTGAAGAGAGGCAGGTTTGATTACCAAGTGCTAAAGGACATACACCGCTTCCACTACACTGATAAAAACCCAAGAGCTTTTGTTTTGACAATCTAGATATTGGTTTGCATTAAATGAAAAGCAACTCCCTCAGAAACTTGGAAATTCTCTTTGGGGAGGGAAAAAGATGAAAAGCGGTATTAATTTTGAAATATTTTTTTCARTATTTAGGGAGTGGGCTTTCCTTATTTTAGCCAAAAGTTACTACAGAAATTTTATTTTCTACCAGATTTTTCTGAATAGCTTCAAAAGATAATTATACGCCTCACAGCCTAGCTATTATTATTGCATTACTCAACGATTCAAAATCTGGTATAAGGTCTTGAAAAGCTCTGAATGACATACATATGAAAATGAAATGTTAAGAAGCAAAATTTTTGTACAGAAGTCTTAAAACTGTTAAGAGTCATGGGCTTTACAAGAACTCACACTATTTATAATACATAGTAGAAGTTACTGCAAAATAAGAAATACTAGCCTGTGTGTCTCATCGCAGAAGAGATCCCTGCACAGAAATACGAAACCAAATCCACGAGAAAGGGAGAGGCAAGGATGCAATACAGGAAGCAGAACTGCTGGAAGTTCCCATATGTATTCACTGCAGAGCCTTACAGTTTTAGAAGCTGAGTTTTCCAATGTTCAGACAGTGGATTAGAGTAATGGAGAAAACTAAATTTATATAGAAAATGACTGGTCCAGAAGGACAGTGAAACCTGATTTATCTAATGGTATGGTATTTACTCTCCACAGACTTAGCTGCATTTTGTTAGTTAAATTTTGGAAATTTTTTAAAATATTTCTATAAATTTTGACCACTTTGTAACAATTTCTATGCTGATGTTAGTACTATTTGAATCACAACACATCAATAAAACTATTTTTCCACAATATATATTTAAAGCACTATACAAAAGAGCAAAAAATGGCACAAGCAGAGGTTGGTATTTTTCGGTCCATTACTCTGGGGCTGAGAGTGCACTTCGCTGTAAATTGAGACAATGTCCACCAGGGGCGAGCAGGCAGTTTGAACAGGACTAAATCAATAAAACATGCATTTCCATCAGTTTAATCAATTTTCATCTCTGAGTGAACTAACAATGACTTAATGCTCCCCTGTTACCAGGTAAAATTAAAAGCAAACTTGAGTGACATTTCTGCCATGGATCTAACACTTCTTTTTTGAAAAGGCAAATCATCAGTCCATGCAATTGGTTCCATGAACAGGTTTTACGTTCTTTTAACAGTGCCTATAACATTATAATACAATTTATCGTGCATACTAGGTATTAGATTTTATACAGAAGTTCTGTAACTCCTGTTTGTTATGTCAGTTGTGGTGACAAAACATCTACATGAAACTCTTACATGAATCAAGATACTGGAAGCATATTAGACAATTAAACGTGGATAGTCAGCACTTCTTCCGTGATTTCGTTATTTGAAGCGCTGTTCCAGTGGTTGTGTGGAACACCTACATATTTGCCTTAGTTGAACAAAGACAGCCCAAATTTGCAAGCTTACATTTTAAAATCATACTAAAAAGATTCCTTACATATCATAGAACTAGAGCACCAACCAAAATCTATCTCCATTTTTCTCTGAACGACAAGCATTAAAACTGTTGTCTAATTATGGAAACTATGTCTTGAATTGTAACTCTGAGGAGGATTTACTATTACAAAAAGYGATCAAAATTTTTAAGGAAGAAAACAACAAATCTTATCTCCGTCCAAGCTCTTTACATTTTTCCCCCCCAAAGGGAAACACAACCCATTCAAAGCAACTTCCCTTCTAGAAATTTATTTTGTTGTGATGACATATTTTTACTTCTAAGGGTTTTTTTTCTTGTTGTTTTTTTTGTTTTGTTTTGGGTTTTTTTTTTTGTTTTGGTTTGTTTTTGGTTTTTTTATGTGTTTCTTAATAAATTAAGAACTCTGTATGATATGAAAAGCACAAACTACATTATAATATATCTAGGATTTATTGGGTTAGGGAGGTGGAAGAGCTGAAAGCTAGTCTGCAAAAGCCAACCCCCAGGACACATTCAGACTGCAAAATTTTTCAGCTGACAAGAAAAAGGAAGCCTGGAGATTAGGTTTGTTGAAATCCTGCCTTGAAGATGAGACAGAATCTGAAGCAGAACCTGTCACAAGAACAAGCAATAACAGATACATTTCAATGGACCAAAAAGCACCCCACAAAGTAACATACAAAACACCTCTTTGAAAAACTGAAGTTAAACAACAGCTAGAACATATCTGTCACTTCCAACCCAAAACTTAAGATAGAAAAAAAACCCCACCACTGTAATTTTATATTTATTCTTCACAGCTCCTCATTTCATTTCCATGCTGTTTTCATTTGCCTGACTCCTCCTGTTCTCTTAATTGGTGAGCAATACAAATTATTTTCCAGAGTGAAAGTTGGTACTAAGTTCCTTAGAGACAACACAGTACTCTTTCAGATGCAGAAGTGTGACATCTTGCATGCTATGTCTAAAAGAACAGTCTTGCATACTCTTTCTATGATCACTGGTATCTGTACCAACACTTACTAGCCAATTATTATTGACCACAACAAAGCATTAATCAATATTAAATTCCCCAGGCAATAAATTTTTTAATTAATCATAAATTTAAACTGTCACTTGCTTTAGTAGTAAGTAATCAGTAAGTCAGTCAGTCTAGTAGTCAGGCCTTCCCCAAAACACACTCAAGTAATTTACAGCGCAAAGGTACTATGTTTCTACACAGGCAAGCAGAACCAGTAATGAAATGTAGTCATGACTCTAAGCTCACATGTGTGTGTACATGAAGTGGAAGAGGAGGTGAAGAGGAATTAAAAACGTTTTACGTTGAAGTTGTACAATGAAATCTCTTGAAGAAGTTTAGTTTGTTTAAAGACTACTTGGATGAATAAAAACAGAAGGTGCCAAAATCTAGCCACAGGAAGGGAGAAAGGGCATAGCATTCATGCATACACTGCCAATGAGAGATCTTACTACAGAAGTTAACTTACATCAAGGATACTAATGTCAGTGTGCTGTGTCAAATGAGTTATTTATGAATTAGTGTTATGGGGGTGGAACAAGGAAAAGAAAAGGAGGGAGAGAGAAACATACATACACATTTGACTACATATGTATGTGTAAAAATATACATTAAAATACCTCTTTCTCTGTTGTCACGCCTGTCCCGTTCACCATGTCTTCTTTCAAAGGAGGAATCCCTTGCTTGTTCTCGACTGTCATAGCGATCCCGATCAGGGTAGCTACTCCTTGATTCCCAGCTGTCATGGTAGTTTCCACTACTGCTGTGACTATCAACCTGGGATCCTCTAGTCCCCCGACTTCCTAACAGAGATGTATCAATATAAAAGATGAGTTTCCACATGTAAGAAAATCCACTGATATTTTATACCAACTAAAGTAGTAACTTTTAATAAACTTGAATTAACTGTTCATGGAAACAGAAATTGTAGTGTCAAACTCTACTTAACCAACAACTCTCAAATTTCACGTTTTAATTGTAAAGTTATTATTTTCAAACTGCAATCTCAAGACTTTCTAAATCACCATCCCCTGGTCATAGCATGAGGTCTCCTGACTAGGAATATAACAGTCCAAAAGCCAGTTCACATTTGTTCTGAGTAGGATGTAAACTTACAGACAGCGCAGCAGAAATAAGCAGAGAAAGTAGAGATCATTTTCCSTGTAAAAATTGTATGGCATTTTCCTAACGAAAACGTCACAATAAGCCTGAGAAAGCCAAAATATATTTACTACAGATAATTAAAAAGTGGTAAGTGAAGCTGTTCTATGAAGTGCATCAGSCTTTCAAAAATACTGCCAAAGGTTAAAATCCCACTTTTTTTGGTCAATCAAGAGGGGCGGGGCAGGGAGGTGAAAGATAGTTTTCAGGTACCTAAGACATGCAGTTGCTTTTGAGAGAAAACAAAAAACTGCTGCCCAGTACTTTGAGACACACTGCCCCCTATGAATCTTCCACTACATATCAGCCTCTTACTTGTGTTTGTAGCACATGGGAAAACCTAGGGTTGCAGAATCATTAAACAGAGTGGTGTAAGGGTTAGGGTTCGTTTTAAAATGGGATGGCAGAATACCAATGTTATGCCACTTTAATGAATGGAGAACACAGAAGTGCTATAAATTTAAACAACTGTTCTAATTTAACGACAATAGAATTGAACATAGCTTTAAAAGCATAAACTATTTGGCAGCACTTCGATATCGAATATCAAACAACATAGTATAAATGTCAATATTCAATCTCCAATGATAGGGACACTTATTAATTTTTTAAATCACGCAATACCCTTGTCAGATAATTCTGGACCTCTGCCTCGACTTCTGCCAGTTCTATCACTTCTGCTCTCGTTTCTGGAGTCACTTCTGGAGTCATTCCTTGTTTCAGCACGAGAGCTCTCCTCTCTGCCATGGGATCTTCCATAGCTGCGCGAGTCCTCCTGATATTGGTCATCCTTTTTATGGGCATCGCGACTCTCTCTGTCTCTGTAGTCATGGGAATCTCGTGTGGAACGTGAGTCTCTCTGATCACGACTATCTTTGGCATCTCTGCTATAATCCCTTGTATCTCTGGAGTCTCGAGTGTCTCTGGATTCCCTTGGCTCCCTCCGATCTCTGTTGTCTCTTGTCTCCCTCCGATCTCTTCCATCACGAGACTCTCTGTCATCTCTGTGATCCCTGGAGGTACTCTGCTCCTGGTCATAATCACGATCATCTCTTGTTTCTCTTTCTTTTTCCCTTTTCCCTCTAGTTTCTGTAAAATGTTTAAAAGAATGTTATATACGTTGCTTAATCAGAGCAAGCAAAAATTTAGCACACAAATAACACTACAATAATACAGGCAAAATATACTTCTGACATACACACAGAAAATCAAAATTAATACGTAAGTAGGAGAAGATCATGTTGGGTATCTACCTATACATTGAGTAAGCTTTAAAGATCTTTTTGTGAATTTGAATCTGTACTTTACAAATATTTACCTGTTCAAAAGACAATAAGTATAATAAAAATAAATTTCAAACACATTAGAGAGCAAGCACACTTCAATAATTTTAAGGTAGGATCATTTCTCCTCCAATCATAGATTCCTTTTCTCCACACACACATAGCTTTTCAGGAAATCTGTGCTATATTTAGACCACGTGCTTTTAAGACCTCAATGCCCTGCTGAAGTCTTTTTTTTTTTTTTTTTTTTTTTTTTTAAATTATGTATTTATAATGTTACTGCTACAGGAAGGTAAGTTTACAGTCAGTCTAAAAAAAGCTGACATATGTACTCTTTGTAACCTGTCTCTTGAGAGAAACAGCATGTTTGCCCATCACAAATTGCTCAACCAGCTTTACAGATTTCCAGAGGGAATGACTGTTTCTTTGCACACACCTCACTTAATGTCAATTAAAAAGACAACAGACAGAGCAATCAGTGAGGACTGGATTAACATTTGGGCACCTCACAGAAAAGAGTAATAGTTACTTACAAGTATCCTGCTGTCACTCATCTGATCCACTAGTATATGCCTGATACCAAGAGAAGATCACTTACCTGATTACTGACACCACCATTGCATTACACAAGAAACACCTAGACAGATGCCTACAGGATCTTTAAAATCAGCTGAGCCTATTTAAGCAGTCCTATCAGGAATACTCCATTGCACAGTCCCTGAAAACAGGACCACCAGCACAGGAACGATAACACAGCCAGTATTTTCTTCACCCCCTAGCCATTAGGATAGGTGCAGACAATGCTACAATTTGAAAATCAAGTTTCAAAATGCAATTTGCAAACAGATAAAAATTATTCTGAAGTGCTATTTTTTATTCATACCATCCCGCCTTTCGTGGCGCCTATCATGAGACTGTGAAGTCCGATCACGATCATGTCTTCCCTTTTCTCTTCCAGGAGATCGGTGCCTTGAAGGGCTTCGCTTCCTCTGAGGAGGAGAGGAAGAGTGTGGGGGATAGGGAGAAGATGATCGCCTTGCAGGCGGGGAAGCTGTCCTTTGATAGGATGGAGAAGGAGTTCTTTTGCGGTGTGGGGAAAGAGAATGTCTTTGAACAGAGGAGCCTGACTGTGATGAAGAGGAGTGATGTCTGGAGGATATGGGAGAATGATGCTGACCTGATGGGGAAGCAGACCTGCAAGGAAGAGTTAGAATAGGCACACATGTAATAACTTGATTTGAAAGGTTCTTACCATATCCTACAAAAACGATTAAAATAATTTGTGCATTCTCTACCCTCTGTTTACTGAAAATAAGTGCTGTTTCTATAAAATATCAAACTAGTCTTCCCTCAGGGTATCTTCAACGATACCAAGGATATCCTTTCAAAGTATGCTTATCTTTAAATGGTTATAGTTTCTTTAGTACCCAAGAACAAGTTGTCCAATCAAAATTATATTACACAGCTACCAGAATGCTTTCCTGGGGAAGGGAGGGAGGAGTCAGAAAAAAAAMCCCACATTATATTCTCCCCCACCCCCAAACTAAGAACAATTGTTTTCTTCAATATAAAATGCTTTTTGGAGTTCATGGTAAAATTAGGCAGATAACTTTTACACAGTGTTACCTAAGGGGAATTTTTCTTCTTTTGTTTCCAACAACATTCAACTTTTTTGAAAGCAACAGCGTCTCCTTCTTGTGCACTTTTAACTTCTTTCGTTTACTATAAGCATTGATCTTTAAACATTTAGGCCTGGATCCTGAAAACCCATATGCATATCTACTTAAAATTTTAGCAAACATGAATGTTTACACAAACAGGGAAAACTCTTATCTAATAGAATAAGAAAAAGTATATAAAGTGTCTCTGATCTTCGAAATCCCCATCACTTAACTAAAGATCATTTACATAACAGTAAACAAATTTCCTCAGAATGTTATCCCATGCACAGTCTAACGTGGACACACACTTCAAGCCTTTGAGCTCAGTAGTGTTTTTTTTCCCTTATCAGCATCAAAGCAACTTGCAAGTATCTTTTCTCATGAAATATGCATTGCCCTTAACTCCCAACTCCCTCCCACTTCACAAAATTCCAGAGACTCCAAAGAGGAGAGCAGGAGTCAGAAAAACCACACATGGACAATACATCTTCAAAAATCGCACTTAATTTTAAGTAATTTAGTTCCCGCTTTTGAATGTCCATATACAGTGTTGGTGACTTCAAATAAACATCCAGATCATACAGATGAAGCTCTCAGTTTCAGGTGACTCACAAACGAGGGACTACTTTATCAAAGGCAGTAGTACCTCCCTGCAATCTTCTGCAATAGCCCAGCAGTTGGTAAAGATAAATATGTCACACAGCTTTTGCTGTATATCTTGCAAACATCACAAGATTTTTTACCTAAGGCCCCTAGAACTAGCAGGATGATAACTTCCCTGAAGCTTCCTGCAAGAAGGATCTCTGAAATTGTCCTCATATTGTACTGTTTAGCCAGTTGTGCTTGCTTTTTAGGAAAGATGTGTAGAGCCAGGATCTGTGTATCACCCATTTTAGAAAGGAAAAACTCTGCTCCTTCCCCATCTCCAAGATAGAAGACTTCTCACATTTTCTATTTTTAAGAAGGGGGAAGGTGAGGAAGAAAAAAAAAGTTCCCAAAGGATCACAGACTGACTATGTCTCATATCAGACTTCTGAAGTTCCACCTGAAGCCAAAACATTTGAGAGGTACTGATAAACGGAAGCCTGCACCATGACTTGTGTTCTTGACATGACAGGTACTCTCACACTTGGTAAAAAAAAAAGAAGTCTCAGAGCTCAAGTGTTTGAGGCACACACATACCCACAACAGACACATACAAACAAGTAGTCAAACCAACAGAGGAAGTTTCTAAACTAGAACTATTCATGGAAATAAAATCCATGTAATTGACCTCCCACCTGCGAGCGGGTGAGAAGTTATGTTTGTGAGTGTTTGACTTGGCTGGAGCTCGTGAGGTTTGTCTTCGCCTTGCAGCAGGTGGTGAATACTCCCTGGAAGGGGAAGAATTACTGCCAGAATGATCTGCAGGACTAGGAGAACGCTTCTGTCTATGGGAGCTTTCAGAGGGATCCCTGGGAAACATAAACAGCAGCTTGTTTAACAGATGTAACATGGCATTAGCACATTTCTAAGAAATTACAAACAACTCCAAGACAGAACCCGTGCTTACAAGATCAAGAACTATTTTATAGAATCATTTGTTCCATCTATAATTTCATATATGAAATTACCTTAAGCTAGCAAAACTCAAGAATGCAAGATATGCACTAAATTCTTGCTAATCACTGGACTGTAAAATACAAAACTAGAATATGGTAAAACCAAAAATATATTCTTGTAATTTTACCTAATATTTCATGTGGCAGCGAAACAGAATTCCTATCAATGGAGAATTCTCTTGCTACCCTATTTAAAAATTTCTGTAATGTCAGAATTTTATTTAAGAAGCCTCAAGCTCACAGACATTTTCAAACACTAATCACAGTTGCAAATGAATGAAAGAGATCTGTCAGAACCTTCAACTATTTCAATTACTGTACATCATGAAGATTTGACATTATTTCTTAATTTTTATTATTTAGGAAAAAAAAGACAAAAATCCAACACTGAAATAAAAGGTTTTAGTCACCACAGCAATACCTGATTATAGTACAATAAGCCAAGTACTCTCTTGATCCTTTCAGCACTACCTAGAACGTTCTTTCCTACTGCTTATGACCTCCTTCCAGTAATGGAGTGTGCAAGCATGAGGGAAATAATATATTTCAAAGTAAGAATGTTGTAATTTATTTAATCAATTAAAAATACACAATTCACTGGTCCTCCACTCCTTAGTCTTTGCTATGCCAGTTACAAAGTAAACACTTACGAACATTTTCATCAAGGCAATACAGGACTTAAAAATGCAGATATTGTATTTTTCAACTTAAATGGACACCTATGCTTCAGAAAATAACAGGAATAGTCGTATTAGTCCACAGAGAGAGAGAAAGAGAGATGCACAAGTGAACTAACTCTTTGACTACTTCAGAAATACTTCTAACCTACTGAAGATTAGGGAGAGTTTAAATGTGCCACTGCCAATTTAGAAAGATATTAGTCCTCTAAGATTTCAGAAGAGTAGGCAAGCAGACAAATGAACGACTTTGATAAAGATTTTGGCAAATGAATTGCTCCACTGATGAAGGTCCAGCTTCCTGAAAAGTAATGAATCTTTCAAAAGGGCATTTTACAAACTTACTAAGTTATGTAATTAAAACCTACCAATGTGTTAGTTATAGTCTATCAATCCATCTATATAATGCACTTAAAATATTTAATGAGTACTGAAAAGGTTGTTGGCAAAGCAGGTATAAATCCCTTATTATTCAGTGTTCTATAAAAGATAACTTTAAAAGCAAGGTTACATTAACGTTAAAAGCTAATAATCCAACATAACTTACCTCTGCTTCTCTTTCTTCTCCTTGTGCCTTTCAAAGTCACGCCCTCTCTCTTTCACCTCCCTTGCCTTTTCTTCTGAACGTTCTTTTGCTTTATGTTTTTCTTTGTGTTTTTTCCCCAGGGGAGTTTCCTCTTGTACTGGAGGAGGAGGACTAGGGGTACGAGGACCTTTCTTTTTACTCTGGTTACTTTTAGAACTCCTAGAGATAAATTAWCAGGGAGGGGAGAAAAATGAAGGACTGCCAACTATTTCAAACAATGATTTCTCAGATGTTGGCAGGAAAGTTATAACGTAAAGGGCCTTGAAGCTTTTAGGATAGGATTCACCACTCCATTAGCAAGCAGCATTCAATAACTGTACTTGACTGAAGGGTGAATGCAGATGGTAAAAATTCACATTGAGCTCTTCCATTTATAACCTTTATTTCTGAAGCAAGTGAACAAAAATAGGAATTGCTCCCATTCAGACAGAACCAGTTTTCAAAGTTAAAATGCCCTTGCATGAACTGCACACATCAGAGGACTAGAACTCTATAGAGTACCTTGTCTGTTTAGACTCCCATTTCTGCAATGCAATACCCCAATCACATACACAAAATGACTTGAACAACTCATGTCTTTGATTTATTGTTAACTACCTAACACAGGATAAAGCACCCAAATATTTTTGAATATGCATCTCATGATATGAAATATATTTTTCCATATAAACTACCACTGACATAAACCCTATAAACTAGGTATCACTGCATACTGAATGTCAGTAGCATACTAGCCCACACTGTACATTCTCGTAGCAGAAACAACATTGTTTTGTCCCTATTTTAAAGGGGATTTTTGCTTAGCAAATACAGATGTGTCTGCTTACACTGCTGCAGTAATTTCTTTCCTATCTAAAAGCTGCAAACAGTGATTCAAAAGGTCCTGCAGCCAGCAAGAACTTAGAAACAGGTTTTGGAGATCGACTTTTTGTGGCAAGGTGCCCAGTTTGAACTTCCTGTGATTTTCACATACCTCGTCCTTACTTTTTTCCCCTCCCCCCACATCCCCCACTTTTCCCCTCCTGAATTCTGAGAAACTCCCTGCCTTGAAAGCCAAATGTTATTTCCTGAACAGCAATATGCAATATCAACAGAATGTGCAGTTGGTCAAATTTTAAACATTTCACTTCAGTCTAGAGGAGCTACTTCACAGGCTGCAGCATCTCAAATAAAACTGCTTCCCACTTCTTAATTGTTTGTATTTCCTGATCACCTCCCAGAGACTCTGGACATTCAAAGAGAAAAGACCTGCTTGTAAACCATGAAATTAATCAACTGAAAACTACATGCATATAACAATTTTCTGCATAAGATGATTCACAGTGCACAATTTAGAGACTTTCCCCTAAAGTTATATAATCAAAAGTCCTGAAAGCAAGGAAAATGAAAACCCATATTAATTATGAAAACCCCAGTAATAAAAATCAGTGTGGTTCTCTGTTCTCACTTTCTTGCAAGATGCCCCTACATACTGACCTCTGCTGATCCAGAAGTGGGGAAGATACAGTAGATGCTTTCTTCTCTTTCTTACTAGCCGAAGATGATGATTTGGGACTGGATCTTCGTTTTGGAGATTTGCTAGACTTTCTTGGTGATGGCGATGGTGATAATTTAGATCTAACCACCTCTGGAGAAATCTTGAGGAAAAGAATATATTAACCGATAAGATATTGATGCTTAAAAGCTTACCTGTATGCTGATATACGTGTCAAATATGTAAATTCAGTAACAGTCTACCTCTGAGATCTTAACCAGGTACACATCTACCTCAAATAAACTAACCACATTGTTTTCAAAGAACACCATAAAAGGAAGAYGACAGGAAAAGGGTGGGGGAAGAGAAGATGATGCACTCTGTATTACATTACAAAAATTGTAACTAAAAGTTTAAAATCACTATGTTCCCAGTTAGCACTCAAGTTTGTCTGAAAAAGAAAGACCTCCTTTCAGGCTTTTCTTTT
>JAYKAV010002998.1:133664-156919 GCA_035582835.1 Phoebastria nigripes
TGTCACTCTACTTTATTCTGTTACTACAAGACATGTTGGAAAAGGAGCTTGGCAAATGCCTTGTGTTTTCTTTTATATGTCTTCTCTGTTAAAGGTCTTAGTTTTATATCATTAAAATGCATTAAATCCTACTCATTTAATAGTTGACTTCATAAAGCAGAAAACGTGTTATGGTGCTGGATGATTGACCAGATATTCACAACTAATATCCAAGTCACACATTAAGTTATACACGTGCCAGTTATCTACTACTATGTAACACGATAGTGCATCTGTAGCCCAGGAAGCTCAAGTCAATGACTTTTTTTTTTTTTTTAATTTCACATTTAAGTAATACAAACCTCTTTTTTAATGACTATTTCCTCTCGTTTCTCCATGTTTTCCTGTTCCAACTTCATGAGTTCTCTCTGAATCTTTTGGCGCTTCATTTCCAAAGACAGCTCATGATCATAATCATAATTAACATCTCCATTATCAGAGTCTTTATTTTAAAAAAAGTAAACAGATTAGTAAACAATTACATATGAAATAAATAATAATATTTAGCATACTGGATGCCAAGCATAAATATTTCCATGACTTTTAAGCACTGCATGAATGGATCAATGAAGCTAAGCCAAATCTCTTCTCCAATTAAAAACCCATCTTAACTTCTTTCAGAGACTTGCATCAATTATTAAGCTGAGGTAGCAAGGGAAACCCAGTAAACCATTTATTTATATTTAAATAACAAAAAAAAAAAAGAAGAGTGAGTCTTCACAAGACCAAAAAATATGTAGAGCACTACTTAATTGGGAAATCTCACATGAAACGGATTTAAATAGTGATGCATGATACTAGAGGATTTTGTTTAATAGGGTATCCCACAAATCAATTGATACGCTTATTTAATTACATCTACAAATTGATTTTAAAATAAAATAAGAGGTCTGTATGACCTCTTTCACTGGATAAATGCACACTTCCAAGAGTTTATTTCTGTTTTTAAAACATTATTACTGTTTGGTTTTCACATCAGAAAAGGTGTTATTTCTCTCACTTTTTCATTAAGTCATGGCTAGTTAATATCATATGCTTCAAGCCTTGCAACTGAAATCTCACTGAAAATTAAAGCAGTTTTACTCACACTGTTTACATTTCTTATTTTGTTTATGGCTATTTAAGTCTAACGCTCAAAAAGCACTTTAGGAAAATAACTGTCAGAGAAAAGATGACTTCATTAAAAACTCATTAGCTTTCACTCCCCTTCCTACACACAGGAACTACATAAAAGGTTTTGCAATAACTAAACTCAGTCTACAAATTCCCTTCATGTGTCATGAATGCATGAGAACAGCTCATAGAGAGGTGCGGTTCCTAACAGCATAGGTTCTTTCCCAGTCCATCTGTCTGCTTATATAGCACTCACTAGAACTTAACAGAGTAATTCTACTTCATCCACATAACTATGATCAACACTATTTTGAAAAAAATCGTAATTCTCAAGCTGAAAGCCTCAGTATCTAAGACTTAAGACATTCATACTACGTATTTATATAGAACTCGAGGTTTTCATGTTCCAAACTTTTTTGACTTAGATTCTATTTCCATGCATACATGTCACAGGTCAAYGTTTCTTAAATCACACCGAGAACAAAATTTAGAAAGGAGTGAAAATATATTATGGCTACTTTTCTATTCATGTATTGTGCTTAAGACACAGCAAAACAGTATTTGCAACACTTATAGCACATACTATAGAAAAGCTACCTACTTAATGAAATTTACAGAGGAGCTCCATCCCACAAACAACTTGTAGTATACTTTATCGCAAATACATTCATTATCTCTGAATTCTCCATGGATCAGGATTCCCATCTTCTCTTGCAATATTGTAACTACTTCTGAAACACTGACACTTACAAAACTACATAAACACCACAGTTCATTAGAAGCTGCCATAATTTCACTATCAGGTGAACTTGATCTCTAACAAAAGTGAAACTCAAGAGAGAAGAAAACAAAGACAGTCTTTTCCTCAACTGTCTGCATATTAAATGGATGAGTATTATCAACAAGGACAATGAAATCACCTTTTAACCATTTAAAAAACAAACCAAAAACAAACAAAAAAAACCCCACCCAAACAAAACCGACTACAGAAGGTAATGCAAGACTCTTACCACTCTTTGAGTGTTTTGAGAATATAAATAGTTCATTGATTGCTACCTTCAGCTGTTGTTATACTCATTCTAGTGGAGCCCTTGTTAGGGCTCACAGCGTTACCAATTATGCAACAAAAACCTGCTGACTTTTGAATTCAAAGGAGTTATGCTCTCTCCTCAAACTGACCAGTTTCAAAACTACTTCAGATGTAACTTGGATTCAACTAGTGATCTAAATGTGAAAGGTTCAGTCACAGAGTACCCTATGGCCAAGTTCCTTGTTGTCTGAGGAGTCAAAAAAGAAAAAAAAGTTTTTAAAATAAATTGGTTTTACCATTGTAGCAGTCCAGCTCAGATTGCTTCTTTGCTCTTCACCAAAAATAAACATTAATGGCTACTGCATGAAAGTATTCTGCTTAGATACCAAATCTTTAAGTGTTCTGCTTTACATACAGCCCAGTAATCTTGCAATTCTTTGAGCTGTAGGGGGACCATTAGTTTAACTATACTTACCTTCTCTGTTTGTTTCCCAATCCCCATTTTCCTCTTCACTTTCTGGTGTTCTCTCCTTTGTAATTTTGATATCCTCCTTTTCTCTATGTCTTCCTCGTGAAGACTCTTTCTATAAAGGGAAAAATGCTGCATTAGAGTAAACAACTTTATTTTAAAAGAAGCCTGAAGAAGCAGGTATATTTTACATGGTATTTTGGCTGTTTCTTTTTTATAGTACAAAAAGCATTTTCCCTTTTAGCCTGTTGAACAAGTACCTTCTTAAATAAGCAGAGACTCCACAGGCAACATGTTCTAATGAAATTTCATATAATCAGTAAGCAAATAGCAGATGGGGAAAAGAGAAGAAAGGATTCATAAAATAAGAAGGTTTAAAGGCAGGGCAAGAATCGAACACGTATCAGAGAATAAAGTTTAAAACAGGAACCGAAAGAACAGATCAGGTTCTTAAGACCAGAAGTTTAATGACCATTTAAAGAGTATAATTTTATCAGCTTGAGTAAGAGTTCTCAGCTGTAAATAAGAATATTTATATGCAAGGCAGATGAGCCTCAGAAGCTGAACCATTTAACTCTCCAGAGGATAAAGAATGGTGTTGGGGGGATAATAAAATAAAAAAACCAGAGACCCTTGGCTGGCAGAAGGAAGGCGAAAAAAAGTCTAAAGCAACACACTGGAATCAAGTTTTGTTGATAGATTTATATTTGAACTTTCACTGGCCCCAAGTTATTAGACAAGTCTAACTATTGCAATAGCACCCATTTTGCATGTGGCAGATGGTCCTGTGGACACCTAAGAAAGCCAGAGACTATTCTTACAGGAAAGAAGGTATTTTCAAAAGGCAACTGAACCTGTGCTGCTCTTCTCCCCCTGCTAAATTCCAGTAGTAAAGCTGCATAGTTGCATCATTGCCTCTGCTGAAATGACATTCCCTAAATAATCTACCTGGGCTCAAGTGGAGTACAGGACAAAGTTTTTTCACTATTTGCAAAAAAAGAACATTCAAGCTTAGAAGTATCTCAGGTTAATCTATTAAGTAGGAAACCAGGAAGAGCAAATAATGAAAGTCTGTCCCATATCCCTCTTGTTCTCACCTCCCATAGTGCCTTCTCTTGTCTTTTGGGGATTCTTCAGTGTTGATCTGTAGGAACCTTTGTTTTTATGCCAAGAAAAGGAGATGCCTGAGAATTTCACTAGCTATTCCTTATTGGAACTTAGATCTTGACTTAATTTAAATCCTTAACATCTCCTTAGAAACACAATAAGGAAATAACATAACATTGTGGATAGTCACTCCCAAGTGTGGATAGTCACTCCCAAGTGAGTAAAATTCAACTATTCGTTTTTATTCACTAACAATGTTAAAATCTTATCTCTAGTTTAATGACGTAAACGATGACAGAACAAGTACTGTATTTATTTTACTTAGTGAACTAAAACAGATGCTTCAATGCACCGTTATCTTCAAGCCTCTCATCTTGATGCATTCAGTATATCATATTTAAAGCCTTAGAAGGTTTGGAAAAAACTGACCAGTCGCTACATAACACAAAGGAACTTCACATTAAAGAACTAATCTGTGTCATGTTTAATTTAAAGCAACTTGTAGAATAAGGAAAAAAAAGTTATTTCTTCTCCATTTCATGACAGGATCTCTAAAATGATGCAGAAGATCCTAACCTATCAAGTCATGCTAATTGCTGACACCAACTGCAGATTAAGTCTACATCAACTAAGCCATCACAACAACATGTACTAAAGGCGCTTCAGTCTAAGGGCAAGAATTGTACTACGCTCCAAAGCAAGTTACTTTAAAAGAAAATGACTCTCATTAGATCTGAAAATCTGTAACTTTATCAAAAAGCCTCTCCTGCAACCATTCTTTTTTTTTTTCTTAAGAGTATCTTAATTTTTCTAGACTGCCCTCCTTGAAAGCTGCATCTGTTCTATTAAACTGTGTACTTCTGCTACATACTCCAACTAATTCCTACAATATAAACAAACAATAAACATAATTTCTTAAATACAAATACTAGTTTCTATTAATTCAACACTATTTGTTACTAGCAAATTGAAATACGCATGTTAGGACACCCGCTGTATACTGATTTCAAAAAACTTCTCAAAGCCAATTCCCCAAATAACTTGTCAGCAGAGAACGTGCAGATAAGTTAGAATGCTTCAAGACCAATTTAATAACCCATGTTAAAAATACTACACAACCTGTATGTATCTTGCCTACATCTCCAAACTTACAACCAAACACAAGCATCTTGAAACAGCCTGTATTTTCTCCTTTCAGTGGAGAGATTCAGTAGTGGCACAATCATACTTCTACAGAAGAACTGAGAACAAAAACATCTATGAAAAGAATTTTATTGAATTACTGAATATAAGAGAAGGGAATAGACAATTTTTATGCAAGCATGCTATTTTACAAGTCAGGACAACTTGATTCGAGCCCATTCATACACTAAATGACTTCAGTTTAGTTGTGAGAAAAAAAGATTGTGGTAACATTGCATCTTGAAAAACAAATCTCAGTTTAGAAATTGAGTATATTTTCCTGGGGCACGCAAATCAAGAATTTAAGTTATGATGGTTTAGAACACATACTTGAATTTTCTCATTGAGAAGTCTTCAACATATTCCTTTTATTGTACTTGTTCCACTTACAACGCGCTTAATTCCCTCATACTATGGGGAGTAAATATTTCCTTCATATCCTTATAGACCTTCTTGTACTTTACACAGGTTTTTTTCATCTCTCCCTTAGTAAGCCAAGAATAAAATAAGTGAAGCTCCTAAAGGCCAATAACATGTCCTTCACTTGTACTTGAAGATGCTGTATCCACTTCAGCCACACTTGTAAACTATTTCTCTGCAGACTCTGAAAAAATGCCATTTACTAGATGAGAAACAATAAACTTCCATAATAATATAATTATTTACTAAAAAAAAAAATTGTAGATTGCCCTAAGAGTAAACAACAACTTAGAAGACTTTGTCTATGCTGTTTTCAGGTATGTGCTCACAGTTAAAACTATTTACAAGTGTTGGATAGATGATTACAGTTTAATGTTGATGTTCAGGAGAAATGCTACTTAAGAAAGGAAAAGAAATACGACATCATGGCTGAATTCTGTGAGACTTTATTTCATTTAATGTCTACTTAAGTTGAAGTTCCACACCCCATAAGATATGATCAGCACTCTATAGTACAAGACTTGATGTCTACTTGAATGAATTTCCCGCTACAGCCATAAGAGTTTGGCCAAGCACAAAAGGACTCATCCAGTCTGCAAAACATGCTTCTAGCCAAGAAGTGTTATTTTGCCAACGCCGATGGAGAGAGCATTTATAAGACTCTTACAACCTACAATTCTTACAAGGCAGAAGCTTCAGTTTCAGCCTTATCAGCAYATGTACATGCAGGAGCAATACAAACTAATTCAAAAGCACAGATTCCTTTAAATCTAGAGTAAGCTATCATGTATTACAGCTAGAATCTTTTGGGCAAGCACAGTACTACTTTGCTCTAGGTATAACATCTTTATAGTGTAAACTACTACCACACTACACAAACATACAAGAAAATGAATCTGAAGTTTCCCTGAAATGAACAGGTATTGTTTCCATTTCAGAGATGGAAGACAATGTTGACTTCCATTTCCAGTGGTGATATTCAAAAGCCACAGCAATAAAAAGCACAGATACAAAACAAGCGATACACATTCCTTACAAAAACCTTTCCTAAATGTACATTAAGTTCTTCCCACTGTTCTCCCAAATACACACACCTCCCAGGTAATACTTCAGGTAATACTTCATATACTCCAATGTAACTGTCTTCTCATAATACGGAGAAAAATTCAACRTAAAAATTTCCAACTAAATACAATAACAGCAGGAACCTTATCTAATTATTTGTTAATAATTGATACACTAACATACAGTGCTGAAATAATTCCGAACACAAATCTGAGAAACACAGAAACAACTGAGTTCAATGTAGTTGTCCACGTAACGCAGCACATTGTCTCTGAAAATAATAGTACAAGACATGACGAAATAATAAGGGATATATTCTATAAGCTGTCCATATAGCAAGTTTCTTCCTAAGTACATACAGATTGTACTAGTTATCTTATGTCTCCAAAGAACAAGAAATCTCTTCTAAAAAGATTTTATACTAGTCATACTGTCTCAACTTTTTGTGGAACCTATTCGGGTTTTTGACTGTATCTTCTGGCAATCAGGTAGAATTGTCATATATAATGTAAATAGCATTTCCCCTTGCAATTTTCAAATTTGTCACTCTTTCTACTGGGATAAAGTATGAATATGACGCATCTAATTTACATTCTCTCAACCATACATTATATGCATTCACCACATGTCCTTTCTTCTCTCCAGTCTTTCTCACCTCCTCGCCCACTTCAAAAAGACCTTTGACTGTATTTTCTTGCATACAGGTGATCACAACCAAACAGCATTTCAAATAAAACTGGACCATGAACTTCTACAGCATAATATTGATCATTTTCTATTCCATTTTTATATACCTGAG
Organism: Phoebastria nigripes; assembly: GCA_035582835.1. NCBI lineage: Eukaryota > Metazoa > Chordata > Aves > Procellariiformes > Diomedeidae > Phoebastria > Phoebastria nigripes. Next base: position 140,889 of record JAYKAV010002998.1, read on the forward strand.
TGTTTGCTTCTGGAACTGTGACTGCACTTTGAACAGATGGTTTCATTGAGCTGTCCACAATAACTTCTTTTTCTACTGGATGGTTTCAGTTACTCATTCACAATTTTTTGTTTTAAATACTTTCTTCATTGTGCATTACCTTGCACTTGCCAACACCAAGTTTCATCATTGTACTGCCAAAAACTATCTTTCCCCAACCCCTATGGCATTCCTCAGACTTTAGTAATCTCAACTACTGTTTTCATATCTTCTGCAAAGTTTGACATTTGGGATGTCCAACATTTTTTCCACATTCTTAAAAAGTTATAGCTCTTTAGATGAAGCACCATAGCATCCTCTGTAACTTCATCATTTGAAATTAATCTAAAATTTTCCCCTTAGCTGGCTTCTAAACCTGACAATATTATATCTATTTCTTTGACTATCTATATGCCTCAAAAGCCTTGTTTCAAAAGAAGCTGTTTAGGGTTTCACCTGTATCAGACAGTTCTCTCTTAGCCACTACTCTCCGTTAAAGTTTCAGGCTAGCAGACTGGTGAAGCACAAATTTTGTCTGCAGGAACAGTGCTGCTCTTTTTTTTTTTTTTTTTTTAAAAAAAACCACAATTATGAAACTTTTTATGGAACAAGCTACTTTTCGTTATTTCAAAACAAAGTTAAGATTTCTTATCCAGCTCCTTTGTTATCCCAAAAGCTTTAATAGAGACGGAAACGTCAGATACTAGATCTCCACCATAACAGTAGCTCTAATGATGGAGCAAGATTTTTGTTAGCAGTTCAGTCACTTCAGTCTTCTGTTCTTTTAGATATCCTGGTTCTTTGCAATGCAACTCTTGAGGCCTGTCCCTCTTCATCTATTTGTTCCAGAGTATTTTCTTTGGATATCCCGTATTTTGAGAGTTGCCTCCATGCAACTAATACAAAAGCTCAGTAGTTTCCTCAGCCTTCTGTTTTACGAGATTGAAGCAGAGTATATTTTTCTCTGCAGTGTGCTTATCCTGTAAATAATTCTTTGGTACTTTAACAGACCCACTAATTCTCCGATTCCTTTTGATTCCTGCTTCCAGTTCACCTTTACTTGGGGTTTAGTTGTTTAAGTGTATTTTATTATTACATTAATAGAACACTATGAAAAGCAGGGTTAACTAACCAAAAGTAAGAATTACATCAAAATTAGAGTTGTACCAGGACAGAAGTTGTTACAGTAAATTTTTAATAACGGTTGGAAAAAACACTTTTCCCACCAACCATGTACTCAATAACTGAACAGTTTATTGAAACTATTGGAAAATAAAAGAAACACATTTAAGTAAAAGAGTAAAAAGATTGAAAGTTTACACAAATTAACAGCAACTGAAAACATGATTGGAAGGTAAGCCATTCTGTTAATTTAATGATAGCAGCTGCTGTTGATTTCTTTACACCTGACATAAAAATTCATTTTACACAGCAAGTAGGAACAGACCGAGAGGAAAAAAAAGAATGCTGTTAATACCTGCAGAAGCAAAACTGGTTTTTCACAAATAAAAACTTTTAATCATTATTCATATGAAGATGGTCTTAAAAAACATGACGCAGGAATACACTGGTGCTATTGTCACATAGGTGCAGGGTCACACTACCAACTCTGCCCCTATTTGTTTGTAACATCAGAAACAGATAACACAATTTAAAAATAAGTAACTTCTGATATTTGAGGGGTATAAGGTTGCAGAAAGATGATTAGAAAATGGGAACGATAATGAATGAATTTTTTGCAAAATCCAAAAGTGAGCAGTTGGGATGGCTGATGAGTACATGAGGAGGAAGGCAAAATGAACCAGCACAACAGTAACTGCATGGTCTCATCAAAAGCAAATTTGGGATGAACAACTGGAGTTAGGATGCATGTAAACAATGGATATGAATACGTGTTGGGGGAAAAATAGTGGATGATCGGAACAACGGTTAATATRCTTTCTTGGTAATAATCAAAGAGTCTGCACTGTTATTAAATACCTGTTTATCAGTATTTATAACATATTTTAGACTGCAGGATTTATAAAATCTTTGGGACCAGAAAGTGCTATAAAATTGCAAAATAATACAATTGTTAAGACACTTCATAATAAAATATGCCACATGCTATGTACAAAATGATCAGTTCATTAAAGCATTTTAAATATTACAAGTCACCACAATCAGGTTTCTAGGACACATTGCCCAATTGCTACTGAGGGATTCTGGAGTTCTGCAAACTCCATTCTTACCCTAACAGGAGAGGACGATTCCTCTGTACTTCGTTTCTGTGGCTCTGCCTCAACGTCTTGACGTTTGTTCTTCATTCTTTCCCGAAGATCTCCAGTGGGTCTTTCTGGCGACCTGTATAATACAGAAACATAATATAACCAGTTCTATGGGACTATTTTTAAAGGAATACAATCTGTCTTTTAATTACTTTTTTTTATTAGTATATACAGAAAGATCTAAACCTCCCACCCAGAAGTGAAGTGGATGAATAAAAAATATTCCGTTCTAATGGGCTTAAGCATTCTAAAAAACCCCAACTCTTTCAGAACATCAAGGAAGACTTGACTCTAAGAAGAAAAATTACTTGTATGTATTTAGGGCATGACTCAGTTACTGCTCCAGATCAGCTTCAGGTGATCCTATCCAGAACAAATCTTCTTTTTCTGACCATCATGCAAATGTGTTTCACAATCACTCCTACCAAGTCTTTCAAGATATCCTTAGCCTTCTCCATATTCTAAGCTGCACCGACTTTAATATATATATTATATATATTTTTATATATATATTAAAAAATACAATTAATGCAGAGTCAAACTACTGTAGACTAGCAATGATAGTCACACAGAAGCACAACTCTGAATACGGATGAAGTCTGCCAAGTGGAGATAACGTGACCTAGGTGCCCTCCTCCTATGACCTTGGCGAGACTGCCACACAAAAAAACACTGTTGCAATACCATGCACCAGAAATTCACTCTTGGAGGCCGCCTCCTTTCTTCATCTTGCAGTTACATAATTATTTCATTATTTAATTACAAAATATTGGATAAACTCTAGTAGCCATGCAACTTTAAGGTATAATTTCTGTAAAAGGTATTACTGTGATGTGGGAAGGGAGGGGGGAACATCCTACACCACCACAAGACATCTATATAATTTTGTCACCTCATAGTATGGATTCACAAGTTCATTTATACCTTATGGGTTTAAAGAGAACAACTTTTGCATTCAAACAAGTTCCCAAGCAAAGGGGATGTAGGACCTGCTTCAAATGATCTTTCAATTCAAGAAAACAGATTTTCTCTTCATGTAAGTCTGGCTTGATATTGAGTTTGGTACTTCTGTGATGGCTGTTAGCCATTAATTCCAGATTCTTCTGTGAAATGGTTGTATGAAAGTACTGGATCTGTACCTATCAGTTTACACTAAAGAATCACAGAGAGATACTGATGCTGCCTTAGTTGATTAGAAGAGTTATATATAATATTTGAATAATGAAATTTGCATTTGTTTTTCAGACTGAATTAGGGTTTCCATTTACAAAGTGTTGTTTCTCCCACCCTTCCTCTGTCACATAATACACAAAGGGTAAACTGTCTTTCACAGTTTATGTATACAAAAATCTAAATTAATACGATTTCATTTTCAACCTGTGCATATTTGAAAAACAGTAATTGGTTTCCACTTCCTCTTTTGCAATGTTAACTATACTTAATTTTTTAAACTGCATCATAAGGTTAAGTGTCTTAGGATCTAAGAAGAAAAAGACCAGTGACTGCTCTCATTTTCAAATGCATTTAATTCTTCATGAAGTTGTAAATACAGGTCAATCTAGATCAGAGGAAAGGTACAAAACATAGCGTGCTGCTTCTTTCAGCACTAAGAAGGATCAAGTAATATCCAGCATACAAATATAAACAAGTTATCTTCTTTGCATGCATGATTATATCATCTTTAAAGTGTCTGGCTTTAGCAAAGGTTATGATTCAAGGTATTTTTTTTTCCCTCCCCCCATCTTAGAAAGGTAATTCCTTTGCATTACCAAAAGTCTCTGAAGCATTCCAACCATCAGCTACCTCAACAAATAAACTGTCTTTCAACATTAAATTGGCAATTCAATGCCTTAATTTTTAATAATATTTCAGCTGTGCCACAAAGGGGTTGGATTTGTGAAACTGAAAATTAATTTAAAAGGCAAAAAGATTATCGATAATGTACTAGTAACATTGTTCCTCAAGAGGAGCAATTTCAGGAAAAAACCCAGTAGCYGAAGGAGAAAGCAAGAGAACTTACATTGAATGCAGCTTATGTACTTTCTAGAGAGACATCTGATATTTTAATACTTTTTTTTTTTTTTTTTTAAAGTTATATGCTGGAGTGAAAAAACATTCAAACCATTTCACCCTCAATTAATACCTTTTTCAGTATGGAAGGGAAGAAAAAATTATTTTGTTAGAACATTATTCAAGTCTACTTAAAGATTACAAAAGTTATCAAGAAATCACAGAAATGAAAAAAGCTATAGCTTCAGGGTTGGGGTTTGTTGGTGATTTTTTGTTTGGTTTTGTTGCTTTGGGGTTTGGGTTTTTTTTCAGCTTTAGGAAAACACTGGAGCAAAGTCATGGTAACCATCCTACCCCTCCTTCCCAAAAAACATCATAACACCCCAAAAAGTCTGAATAAGACTGAAAATTTGCCAAATTTTAAGAAATAATTACTCAGGAAGCTGTGACTGTTTTCAGATACTTTGGCTTAATGCACAGAAAAACAAGCTGGTCTACTAGCTGATTTTTCTTTCAGGTGTACCACAATTTTARTTTTTACACAATGGCTTCTTTTCTACATAACTTTCCCCCCGCTCCCCCTCCAAAAGGGATCTTTGGTTATTCCAGGTAACGCACACTGCTGAATTTCAACAGATAACTACAATTTTACCTCTACAGTTTCAGATGATGTGGCTAGACTGCAACTGGTAGAACCTTTCACACAAAAGGTTCCACAGCATTATCCCTGTACACTGAAAGAAGAAAACTACTCAACGAAAAATTTCTCTTTAATGCCTTTTTTTTTTTTTTTTTTGTGCTGGGCCCATCTTTTAAATAAGGCCTAAAATGCAGAATTTTATCATTTCAATTTTTAAGCAGTGCAGTTAAGTGATTTTAAACAGCATTACTTCCTGCAACAGTTCAGTTCTCCATATTCAGTGGCTTGGTTAGGAAATGCACGTTCATAACAGCGCCTCCATTTGCTTCTGTACCTCTTACAGTGTCAAGAACAACTACCTAGCAACAGGCACACATTACAACACACCTATCTGAGAATATTTGTGTGTATGTGTGTGTGTACGTGCGCACACATGCATGTATAGGCAGATGACAATTATTAGTGTATAATGTATATATTATAATTGAAGGCTCATGAAACATCGTCCCGTTTTTCTGTTTCCCATACAACAATATTTGAACCTTGCAAAATCCATACGTTCTTACCTAGTATTACTGCTGGTTTGGTTTGGGTTTTAAATCCAGTGTAATGATCCAGAATGAAGAGGATCAGACAGGCTAAGAGAGGGATGCTACAATGGCACAGATCCTGACAATAGTATAAGAGAACCAGCAGGAAGCTGCCAAGCAGCTAACCAACAATCTACGAGTGGAGCAAGAGAGCAAAATTCCTTGTGGGACAGCATGTTTACACACAGCTCTTTCCTTGATAGCTTCTCCTTACTTCAGACGCCTGGAAGACCAGCAGGTCTATTATTGAATTCTTAATATTCTCATCAGGAAAGCTTTATATGTAAAAACATGCTAGGTTTTATTTTTATAACAGCAAGATTAAAATTCATGCTGTGAGAGGCAGCATTAATGCTGAAATGGAGTTATAATGAAACTAGATTTAAGAGTCTTTTTCACACTTTAGAGTCAAGTTTTCCTACTGTCTGGTGATGTTCTGAACTATGGGAGGCATTATGGTCAGATAAAACCATTAACAATGAGGTTTATTTCAGACAGGTATGAAACTGAAGGGGCAAGACAGAAAGGCAGCAAGACATGCTTTGTCCTACCAAACTGCTTGCAAAGCAGACAAAAGACATCACCAGCAGGCCTGGCTGAACACATGTAGATACGCTGCCATTATGTTGTCCCAGATACTTTAACAAGAGTACTGCTTGAACTGAACTGATGTGGAAGCAGCATTAGCTTGGCTTGCAAGAAGCCAATGAAATTGCATTCAAAAATATCTGGATAACTTTTGTAAAAATCTCTGTAATGTTAAATGGCATGAGAATGCCAACATTTTATTATGTACATAAAACAGCTTTTTCTGTGTCTGTCCAAGAGCTATCATTAGAAACTTGTGAAGACAAGCATGCTTTTTTCATTTGTCTGTTTCGGGGGGTGGGGGGTGGGGGGTGGTATGGGAAGGTAGGGGCTTCCTCCCCCTTTTTATTTTTTAAGAACACCTTTATTAAATATTGAATGTATCAGGCAAATAAGCGGCAAGATTTGTCCTTTGACTTTTTCATACAGTCCTGGTGAAAAAAAGTTAGCAATAAAAAGAAGTAAATCAACATTATTCTTAAATGTCAGTGGTGACAGTGAAGCAGAAACACAGCTTTAATCATTAAAAGAAATGTCACTTTTCTTCAAATGACCAAGCAGAACTACGCACTGAGTGTTCCAAACACTGAAAGCAAGGAGAAAGTGACATTCTAACAGTTTTAAAATTTAATCTCTACCAGTAAATCACTCCTTTTTCCCATTTGGAACATCCAGTACAGAACAGAGTAAAATCTTTTATACAAAAGAAAGATTAAACTCACTCAGTGATATATTTTGTATCCCAGCTGCTACCACCTTAGAAGCAATGCAAGATCAAACAAGCAAAGTCAAGATCATCCTGAGAGTATGCCACAAGGAATAGGAAAAAGAACCAGAAACAGAACCCTAACCTCATGCCAACCTTCCTGTTGCTGCTTTACACTTTGATGCTTCAGTGTGCCCATCCATAATCTAGAGGTAACATTGACATTACTGTAGCATTATGAAGCACAGTTGTTTGTAAAATGTGAAGCCTTCATACAAAGAGGTACTATGCTAAAACTATGCTTTTTGTCCTTTATAGCAAGAATATTACAAATTTACTGCCACATTTAGTTTCAGTTAATTAAGTTGTTATGCCACACAAAGGACAGTCGAAAAAAAACATTTTTAAATTACAGTAACATATGAAGAGGCAGATAATAAAAAATACTATCTTATGAAAAATTAAGTAACTTTTTGGATCTCCTCCTATGATGCAGGATATTTGTTCTATATCTGACAGATAAAGCCACAAAACTATGTTTTGAAGAGAAGTGTTTTCTCACAATAGGAGAGGAAGGATAGACACCTTATTCATCAAACAATATAGCGAAGGCAGAAGAGCTGCAAGTATGTGAGTACTGCTGTAAGTAGTTGCAAAACAGCATTTTAGTAAAGGACAGAAAGGCATATCAGAAGCTGCAGTGACACTATGCAAAAAAAAAAAAAAAGTATTAAGGTACTTGAACTTCCCATTTCAAGTAATATAAGAAGTTAATCTGCATCCAGCGGACTCCATTCATTTTTTAAAGCTACATACACACAAAAATCCTGGGAAACCCCTGCAAGTTGCCAAATTGTTTTGAGCAGCTTCACAATGTAATTGGTTATTGACAAAACATACCATTAGGCACACCACAGCATTTCACTTTTAAAAAAAAAAAAAAAAACAAAAACAAAAACAGAAGACATAGTTGCAAAAGCTATTTTCCTACAGCATGTGAAGAATTCAAAGTGAGTTCTTGATTTACCTTCTATAACTGCTGCTATAGCCTTTACCTCGTGGTGAAGGGCCATGTACGAATCTACATGTGTTCCCATAGAGGCAGTTGCCAGTCTTCAGCCAGTTACGGCACTGTGTCTAAGAGACAGACATTACTGGGTGAATTTCACACTCATTTCTGGAAATACCATTGGTGTGAGTGTGGCAGAACAAACAAATGACTCCACATTAACTCCCATTTATCTGTAATTTCTGTCCACCAGTAATATAACTAATTAAAAAAAAATAATCAACAATGAGCATCAGGTCTGGCAGAGAAAAATTTAGGTTGGTGGAAATACTATTAATATGTACAGTACTACTGCTCCTCTCCAGAAGCTGGGACAACACACGTTATTTGAGAATTGTAGTATTAGTATGTTGAACATCTATGCGTTAAGGAGTTCTTTTCACCTTTACTAACATTAGTGACATCTGAGTATTTGGTACTTGTGAGCTACTCTTTCCCACCACCTAAATCCTGGAAAAGAAGATGCTGGGGTGGGGAGGAAAAGAAGAACACTTTTACAACTCACCTCTGCAGTACTTCCAGTGCTGGGTCCAAGCCTTTCAAACACACTGGGTCTTCGGGATGTGCTATCGGATATGGTCTTGGTATTTTCCACTGTGACCTTCCTTCTAATTTTTGACATTTTGTACTACTTCAACCAAAAAAAAAAGCAAAACTGTAAAATCCTTCAGTTTGGGGCTATTGACACTGAACTCACATGAATAAAATAGTATGATATATGTTGTAAGAGTTGCTGCAGAGGTGATGAAGAAAGAAAAAGAAGTCATAAATGAGTGAAATGTATCTAATAACAAGGAATGCCTCCGATTTGAACTAGTCAGCTGAACACCAGTAACGATAATTTTTCATTTTATTTTATGACCTGCTTTGGATTCTTCAGCTTCCCTTTGGGAAAGATCATATGACATGTTATTCATTTAGGTAGCAAACACCACACAGAACAGATGCTTTCCTTTGTCATATATTTTTTGTGCATGAACTCAAGTGACTTCAAGTGAAAAGAACCTTTAATGTTACTTCACCAACCTCAGAAACAGGTTCTGACCACTAAAAATGGCTTCCACTTTCAGAAACAAATCTCCAAAAATGAGAGCTCCATTTTTCCCCCCCCTTTGTTGTGTGTGACAACCTACTGAAAACCATCTTGATATCATCAGCATGTGTTTGTTACTGGTTTGTATCCTACAACTATTTGGAACCACCTGAGTTTAGAAAAAAAAACAAAAACCAATAAACCCCACAACCATGATACACTTCTTAAGCTTCTCAAGAAGTAACTCCTTTTCATTAAGAAAAACAGGTTTTAAAGCAAATACAGCATACATTTGATAAATAAGAAGTCACAATTTATCTTACCTGAGAAAGGAAGGAGTTATTGAATACAGAACAAAAACAGTATTTAAAAAAAAAAAAAGGAAGATATATATTTAGCACTAGAGACAGGTTGTAGAAAAAGGGCAAAACAGGCTCCAAAAACTATTGTCCATTCTTTAAATGCTACTTGATCTACACAGAAATAAAATCAATTTGGGAAAATCTGCCAGTTGCTGGATGATTTATACACAGCTCAAAAAGCCACCTCTTTGTTGTATTGCAAAGTGCCATCATTCTAGAGCTCATTAGTCAGTATAACATGATTAGCCAAACACTAATCTCCTACACTTCTGCTGTCTCTTCTTCTCCTATCCACGTGTCGCTGCGTTTAGAACACACACGCTTAAGCTAATTTCTCATACACAAACAGGTAACAAATGACAAAAAGCTCATCCATACAGTCAGAATAATACAAATTTAAACTAACACCCACCAGATTGGATTAATACAAATTTTCACTGATCTGATCAATATGTTCCCATAGCATTCAGATTGTAAGGTTCCATTCTACAGCAAAAAAAACTGATAATGTATAAATGTGGACAAATGTACATAAAACGTAATACTGCTGTAACTTATATTTTACACTTGATACTTTGACAATACCTGGTTTTCTCCCTTGTACCTTTATTCATTATCTGAATCGTATGGTTACTTCAATGACAAGACCTCCCTACAAGTCTGACACCTGTGCACTTTCTACAAACAAAACTCTGTGCTGAAGCTCTTGCTAAGAATTTTAGCTCCTTTATAAACAACAGAAGAAAGCAAGCTTACACTATGTACTTGAGAGACTTCTCAGCTCAGCTCTAGTGACTACTTCTCCAAGCCTTTGATTATCTGAAGAATTTTATCTCATAAGTACGGTTCAGATAACCAAGACATTAACCAAGATGCTCAGAGAGGGTAGAAGTTAACCATGTGGTGTATACCAGACATTAAAAACAATGGTTAACATCAATTAGTGGAAGCAGACAGTGAAACAGTAGAATTTGCCAGTAGTAGAAAATTATTTGGGTTAGTAAAAACTGTGGAGAATAGAGATTTCCAGAAAGATCTAATTGAGTTAGAAAATTGAGTAATACAACAGCAGATGAAATGCAAATAAATATATGTAATGCACACAAGGAGAAATGATTTTATCTAAATACTCGATGAGTTCAAATTAGTCCAGTCTTCTGAGAAAAATAATTAGGAGTCATTGTGGACAGCTCAATGTGCAGCAGTAGTTATAAAGTCTGACAGAATAAACCATTAAAGTTAGAAAGCAAAACAATGCCACATCTCACCTAGCTGAGCACCCTTCCATTTCAGGATTGTTTCCCACTATATTTCAGCAAAAAACCCACTGAATTTGTAAGGTTTCATGCAGCTACACCCTTTAATAGAGGATACAAAAATCAAYGGACATATGCAAAAGCATTTTTAATAAGACGATCATATACCAAATACTGAATTTGGTTTAAATATTTACAGTAAAAAGAGCTATATCTGAAATAAAAAGGGTTAGAAGAACGGCACTGGCAATGGCTTAGGGAGAGGGTTCAACACATGAAGGACAGATAAAATGAGTGCGTCTAATACATAAGTACAGTACACACTGACATGATAGCAGTATACAAATACAAAAAATATACATTCATTTTGCCTCCTAATTTGAATGTCCTTTTATTTTCAAAGACACAGAGGCAACACACTTTTTTTTACATGTTACTTTTTACCCAACAAACAGTACCTTCTTGGAATTAACTTCCATAGGAAATTATGATGATGACTAGGCTTCAAAAGATAGTTATAAACATGGAGAGGATGAAGGGGGTAACATCATCATAACTGAACAGATAATTTCCTTCCAACTACCTACTTCCCTATATTTTGGCCAATAATTTCCTATAAGGAAATTAAGAGAACGCCATCCAACCCTGAATCTTCTAAGGTTTGTAAAACCCCCTATTTTAAATAAAATAAAAAGTTCGAATGTGAAACAAAAAACCGTACTATTTCAGGTAGCATTCTGTCAATTCTATCCTTACATTCTGGCCCATATCCACGGGTTTGCAATTCAGAACAGATACTTTATTAACAGAAGAGATATTTAATGAGAAATTATTCTAAGCAAACAAAAACAGCATGCTGTGACTGCACAGCATATTACTTTGTTTGCACATATTATCACATGAGGGTCTCACACCTGCAACGAGAACTGCATGAGATTTCACTGCTAAGTGAATATAGCTGTTATACAGGCTGCAGGATTAGAGTCCAGGCACATTATTCAGAGGCAGACTGAGGAATTTTCACTATGTCAAACATTACATTTGAGAGACTGTATCTGAAAATGCAGTCAGTCCCATTTTCATTCTTCAAAGACTAAGCAAGTTGGAAAAATAAAGAGACTATTAAAACAATAGTACAGTTGAAATCTCAGATGCATAATGGCAGTTTTATATTACTGACAAGCTTCCTTGCTTATAAACAAGTACTGTGAAGGGAAAAAATTTAAGTGTTTCATTTCCAAATTTTTCAGACTGCACATTAATGGATAATCAAGAACAATTTAAATGGAACACCCCATAAAAATTCCCATAACTTGCTCAGTTCTCGCACATTTTCATCTTACATTGCTTCACCCTTGATGGATCACAGTCCTGCTATCAATCCTACACTGAGGGCCAGTGCAATGATTTTCCTTTCCATCAAAGGCCTGTGTCTCCAAACTACCATCTCCTTATCAAACACTCACGTGGATTAGACAGCACTGAGTATCAGTGTGGACTGAGCCTTGAACATTCATATTTCAACATTTCAAATAATTACTACCATGATTTTCTTTTTTAAAAAAGTTTCTAAGTAGAAAATGATGTACTTCTCTATTTCAGGTACATGACACTGCATTCCTAAATCTACTTAGGGGCACTGAAGTGTCTGCAACTTCTGAAACAGCTTACTACCAGTAAGTGAAATTAACTTTATACTCCTAAAATAAATTCTATAGCTAAGGTTTTAACTGTAAAGTATCACTTTTCCATACATAAATAAGATCCAGGGGAATCTTTAATAATAAATTAGAAATATTTTAACACTACAATAACTTACTCACAGATGCTTTTCTTTAAATGGAGTAACTTTTCCAGGGTGAGGGACAATCTGTTACTGACATTAATTATATTTTACTTCAAATGGTAATATATCTCAGAGTGTTACTTCATGAATAAATCTAAAATGTAGGCAGACTTGAGAGAAGTGAGTATACCTAGTGGGCACTAACCAAGTAACTGAAATCAATGAAGCTCGATATTATTGACACAATATTCAGTGAAATTCTGTATTTTTATTATCAGTACTCCTACATCTTGGTGTCAAGCATGCTTAACATTTTTCTTCAATAGAAGTATGATATTAATAAGCCACGATCAAGAGAAACACATCTGAAACACCCGCTTTTCTGTTAGAAAAACCTAATCCAGTCCTCTGCAAAAATTAATCCTGCTTCTACAGGAAAACTAGAAACTGAGATGTAACAGAACAAAAGCAAAGTTCACAAAAAACTATAAGGAGATAAAGTCTCTTTAAGAAGTCCAAGACATCACTAGTAAGCATGTCAATGTCTGTGCATGCATACGTGCACACCACACACAGGCTAAACATTATGTCACTTAAGAAAATCCTACCTGTGAAGTGATAAATAATATGCCATTTAAAATACAAGCAAAATTTTAATTTTAAAATCCTACAGAAGTTCAGATACAAACTGATTATAACACTCTAGGATAAACTAAATACCTGTTGACAACTAAATAACAGCTTAGAAAGAGGAAAACATCAGTGCTTCCCTTCACTTTTCCAAAAGAAGAGCTTTTACCTGAAAAGGTTTTGTTTCTGATTACAATGTTAACGTTTCCATGTCACAATACTAATAAAATAGCGATATTTGAAGGAGCTCCACAGGTTTACTACCTAAAAATAATGCCAAAAATAGTAAAACGCGTTGTTAACCAACTTTCAAAAACATAGTYGAATACTGGTTGCACATTTATGCGATGTCAGTCTAGCACTCTTCAACTCACACAAAGAAGCCTGTTTGACAGAAAACTAGAAATTATTCCAAGATTACTTTAACAACTCCATGCTGTTAACCCATCACCATATTAACTTGAAGCTATCCCTCTAATTTAACATATGGTATTTCTCCATTAGTAGTGATAAGCAACTGCTAATTATGTTTTCACAAGTATAAAATCATGGTTGGCTTTCTACATGGAAATAAATAAATTAAAACATCAGGCCCTAGTATCACAAAAGAAAGTATACAGTATTCCGTATCTTGTCTAACAAAGTCCTCACACGCAAACAAGATGTTTCGCCAGACTAAGGGACAATCTATGCAGACTGGTGCGGACAGATCCAAGCTCACTCAGCCTTCATATCAAGTTTGTTGGATACACGTTATCTCCCATCTGTAAATTGGATCACCACATTAGCATGTTGTCACACTCAAGCAAACGTGCTGAGAAGCGGGGCGTATTATCTCGAGCACAGCCACGTATAGCCACAATTCTATAGTCTTCAGACACACTCAGTTCACAGGCTGAGTCTGTCCACTCCCGTCTGCACAGAGGCACCATAAGTGTTTCACCACCACAGCAAGATCCCTTAAAGTCCTGGTTGCTAACCCACTGTCACAATCTGTTCTTCAAACAGTCTTGCAGAAGGTCGACAAGAAATCAATGGTGGAGTGAGAATCCAGCAGAGAAGTCAAAGGTGAGGACCTAAGCAGACCATCTGTAACACTAACCCAACATGCCCAGTCTACAAGTTCTGAAAGAATGGGAGTTAGCTGTAGCCACTATCTAAAGAAATGGTGATGAGTAAATTTATACGAGCGAAATTAGTAGCTCCTCTAAGCGCATAAAGCTGAAACTGTTTTGCTGCCAGAAAGTGGGAGAAGAGCCCCATTGAAGTGAAAAAAAACCCAAGAACAGGGACGATCCAAGTATCTGGGAGGCGGGCTCCAGCACGGCCACTGACTGAAGGAACTGCACCCCGAGCAAACGGCTGGATGGCCGGCACCGCCAGGCGCTCACCCACGGCCCCGGGCGGGCCGCCCCCCCCTCCTCGGGGAGCCCCCAGGGCGCCCCCCAGCCTCGCACCGTGCTGGGCTGCAGGCGCGGGCGGGAGTGCGGCCTATCCCCGCAGCGCAGCTCCGAAGGCCGAGCACCCCCGAGCCCCGTCGCCCCCGGTCCCCCGGGCCAGGGCAGGGCAGGGCGAAAGGGGCGCGGGGGCCCGGCCCGGCCCTCCCCTCCCCCACCCTCCGCGCCCCCGGCCGCACTCACCTGCTCCTTCCGCTGCCGCGCCGCTCCCCGCCGCCTCCTCCGCCGCCGCCCGGGGCGGAGAGGGTGGGAGGGGGCGAGGGGGGAGTCCGTCCTCCCGGGCCTGAGCGCGGAGCGACACGGAGAGGAAGACGAGGAGCGCCACCCGCTCCCGCAGCCCGCCGGCGCCCGCCGCTCCCGCCCTGCCCCCGCGCGCCAGGGCCGCTGGGTAACCGCCGCCGCCACCGCCGCGCGCGCCCTTCCCGGCGGCCCTCGCGCCGCCCGCCGCGCCGCCGCTGATGATGACGTCAAAGGGGGGGAGGGCAGCAGCGGCGGGCCGGGCGGAAGCGGCAGCGCCGCCATGTTGGGGGAGGGAGGGAAAGGCGGGCGGGCCGMCCGCCCCGCGCGGGGCCTGCTTGCGGGCGGAAACTGCCTGCCCGCCCCGTGCCTCCTCACGGGGCTTCGGCCAGGCCGGCAGCGCGCTGGGTTGGCGTTCGGCGGCAGCTTTGGGCGTGCCCCAGGCGTTTGCCCGCACTCCGTGAGTTTGTCAGTCCAGTTTCTCGGCCTGGGCCGATCAGGATTGTGGGGAGGATAAACGGTGTGGCTGAGGTGCGAAAAAGAATCACAGAACGGTTTGGGTCGGAAGGAACCTTTAAAGGTCACCTAGTCCAACCCCCCTGCCATGGGCAGGGACATCTGCAACTAGATCAGGTTGCTCAGAGCCCCAACCAGCCTGACCTTGAATGTTTCCAGGGATGGGGCATCTGCCACCTCTCTGGGCAACCTGTGCCAGTGTCTCACCACCCTCAGCATAAAAAATTTCTTCCTTCTGTCCAATCTAAACCTACCCTCTTATGGTTTAAAACCATTGCCCCTTGTCCTGTCACTACAGCCCTTGGTATAAAGTCTTCAGGCCTATGTTGTGCTGCACAAACCCTTGGCCGCAGGATAAATAAACTCAGCCAGCTAATTGTAGCAGAGGAGCCTGTGGGCAGCTCCCACTTGGTATCAATGATTTGGCCACCTGTGTGTCCTTGCCTTTATCTAAACGTGCAGCAAGAAGTTCTCATGTGAACATCCTTTCTGTTTGACAGTGGAAACGATCAACAGGGTTGTTTTCTTGAAAGGAAATCCTGTAGTAGCTTGAATGACCGAAATGGGGGCATCTGGGGGGGGCATCATCAGGAGCACAGCTAGTGTTTTCCTCAATCCCTTCAGTGGCAGGGAAGAATACTGACAGGGACAGGAAAACACGCCTGATCAACACGTGGCTCAGGGGCTGGTGCCACCGGCAGAATTTTGGCTTTTTTGACCATGGGGAGGTTTACGCGGCACCGGGCCTGCTGGCGACAGATGGAGGTCAGCTGTCTCACAGGGGGAAAAGGATTCTGGCTCATGAGCTGGCAGGGCTCATCGAGAGGGCTTTAAACTAGGTTCGCAGGGGGAAGGGGATAAAACCA
>JAYKAV010002998.1:159559-192919 GCA_035582835.1 Phoebastria nigripes
GCACTTAGGGACATGGTTTAGTGGGGCATGGTGGTGTTGGGTTGATGGTTGGACTTGATGATCTTAGAGGTCTTTTCCAACCTTAATGATTCTATCTCTTCTATGGGTGGGGTCTGCCCAGCATGCCACGTGTCAATCAGAGGTCCGTTTGATGCTACATCACCTGGAGTTCCCATCATCTAGAGGGACATAAGATTATCTGTGCTATTTTCCCCTTATAGTGTGCAATATATATATATATATATGTAGTGCACTGAACTACCATTGTAAGTATAGGTATGTAAGTATGGTTGAAAAAACCTGACGTATTCTAAAATGAAGTATAGGGGGTGCAGTCATTCTTTTTTTTGCCTATATAAAAATAATCTTAATAAAGCAGCAAGCTTTTTTATTATTTTGAGCTAACTAAGTACAGTCATGCTGGAATAAATTATATTCAACATCACAAATTTTGAAGAATGTGTTGAGCTATCTCTTTGACAGCAGAAAGTGCTTCTAAGCAAGTTGGTTTAATTTCTTGAGGAGGAAGCAAAAATCCGTAAGTTCCTGTGTCCCGAAGCTCAATGGTAAAAGAATATTTAATGCCAAGATCGTAAGCCCAGTCGTCTGAACCTCCAGGAGCTAAATCTATGTGAGGAAGGGAAAATAGATGTCACCTGAAACCAGAACTTCAGTTTTCTGTTCAAAAGCTGTCTTCCRATGCTCACAAGGATATGCTGTCATGCCTATTGTTGTAGTAAAGTCATACTTACAAATTGTTTGTGCACCAGCACCAAGTCTATAAGTTTTCTTTGTTGTCCTCTTTATAGCTTTAGCTGCTTTCTTTGCCAGACTTTCCTGAAATTAAACAAAACATTATTACCTTTATAGCCTTGTGATAATAGTTAATATGTATGCAGTTAAGATTTACTTACACTGTGCTTTGGATCTCGCATTAGTTAAATACTCTTATAAAAGGCTCTAGAAAACCCACAGAATGTGGTTAAAATTTTCAGCATATGCCTATGCTACAGATTGCATTTCTGCTGTAGCTAGATAAAAAATATGGATGGGACCTTACCACCACTTCAGGCAGCAAACTGTTGTCAAACCATTTGTTCCCACTTGTCTCGTATTTTTCCTTTTCTGCCATAGTATTTAAGTCACTGCTGATTTATGTAGTATTGACAAAAACAGCAGAAAAAGATTTTCATTGAGGGAATTCTACTCTTAAGCCATGAAGAAGACTTAAGTGCCCAGAATTAGTGCATCTCTCTCCACTTTACAGGGAAGGAGTCACAAATGCATTATTACTGTTCACTCACAACTGCATTTTTTTTTTAATTGCAGTATATAAAACAATTTGTTTCAGGAAATTAAACAGTAACCAAGACAGCATAAGAATATCTGTTGTTTGGAGTTAGTTTGTTCTGTATTTACATTACTGGATTTTTTTCATTTCTTCTTCTGAACACACTGGCACTAGTTACCAATGGAAATGCTATATTGGACTGTCTGGGGTTTTGTCTAATGAAGTAGGATGCTTCCAATGCATTAATTGTGTACTTTTTACAGTCCTCTTATCTATACAACATTTATTTTTTAAAATAAAATGTTTTTTAAAAGATGGTTTTTAAAAATAAAATATGTTAAGTGACATGGGAGATGCATGAGCTTGAAAAACAGTAAAAATGACAGCAGTGTGTGCAAATGTCAATCCTGTATCTTTATAAACTCTCTTACTGTCTGTCCTTATGTCATATAGCATATGAAATGACCTGTCCACCTCAAACATGGGCTGTCTTCCCATATGGCAAATCCCAAAGCCCGCAAACCTGCTTTCTGGTTGCCTTTACATGATTTCTGCTCCTTTCTTGCTGRTAGGCAGGAGCCCTTGCTGCAAATAAAAGAATTTGTTGCCTCAGCACTTGGAGCTTAGGAAACACCAAAAGTGGGCTAGGAAGTGCAGGAAAGGGAATTCCTTGCTCTAGGGAATTTGATGTCTTTACACAAGAAGAATATGACAGCTGTCCACCTACTCTTATGGCTTGATTACTCTGTGTTAGCAAATCCCATTTTTGGATATCTGGATATCCTTTCCAAATCCAGACAAACCCAGAGTTTCATGGTCAGTGGGAAAAAGCAGCAGCTGCTTTTTCTGTTTTGAGCTCTGTCTTCTAGGAAAGTTTTTACTGTGTGATTTGGTGGCTCAAGAATGTAAAATTCTACATAAGCAGAATATGTTTTCCATCCTACCATTAGGACCATTTTAAATAAGTATCCCTAGCAAAAACCTTAATAAAAGTAGCAAGCATCCACCAGAATACCTCATTGCTTAGGTATGTGGAGGGTATTTTTCAGAGTTACACACCCAAGTAATTTCAGAGTTTGTGTAAACCATACAACGTAATCAGGAATTTGCACAAATATCTTTTCAAGCTGTCCGAAAAACCGAGACTCTGCTCTTTTAGCAGCAGCTTCAACATATCAGGGGTTGTTGATGTGTTATCAATCTGGAATAAATATTTTCATTTTTCCATAGTCTTCAGAAGAAGCTTGCTGACTGGCACACTGCTAGACCAGCCCAGACTTCTTTAAGTTCTTAAGAACATCAAGAGAAATCTCATTTCCTAATTCTTGATCCTCAGAGCACTGTGATTCCCTCATTACAAGCCTAACCAAGCAGGGTAAGAAGTTCTGAAAGAAATGTGAAACTTCAGGAGATGGGAAGACTTACCAGCTCATCATGGTCTTTGCTTTTGTCCATAGTGTAAGAATATGGAAACAATACCAACTGGGAGTAAGAGTGCATGGTTATGTAGGCTTTAATGATGTCTTTGTGATCTCTGACAAAGCGAGCCACTGCTTTCACTTCAGGCTCAGATTCTGGGTAGGGTCCACAGTATGTCTCCTGACATTCATAGGGAGATGCTCCTTCCCCTGTAACAAAAAAGCACACAGCGTTACTCCTTCTTCCCTTCTGCATTTCTGTTCATCTAATGAGAGAGCAGAGTATGATGCTAATACACAAGAAATCGTGGACTCCGCCATGCTATAGAAAGAACTCTCATGCTTGTAGAAATCAGTGTGAGCCTACTAGAATTTCTCACCTACTATACTCTTGAAAAAAATTGGAGAAGGTGAAGAAAAAAAAAATTATTCAAGGGCTGGATAAAAAGTCTTAGAGGAGAGGATGAATATGCTCCATTTAAATTCATCAAGAACAAGATTGTGAGATCCCTTCTTAAAATCTAGAAGTACTACAGGAAAACGGCAGTTCTAAGTGATTATTTAATCTTGGAGGAAAGCAAACTGCCAATTGAAAGTTGAAGAAACACAAATCAAAACGAAAGTTTTTAAGAATGAGGAAAACTAGACACTGGAACAAGTTACCAAGACGACAACTAGGATTCACCATTTTTGCTATCTTCAGAAAAAGACCAAATAATTTTCTGGAAGCAGCCAGGATCTTTAGTGTTAAATGTCAGCTCTTCATGTTTTAATAAATTTTGTAAATTTTCCCCTTTGCTACTATCTGTACTTTAAATGGACATTTTATCCTTAAATCTTATGCAGGAATAAAGGTCACTGAGTACTTTAACACCCACAAAACTTTCTTCATCCCTGGGCATTGGGACACTTGTAGTAGATGTCCATCTTCTAGAAACCAATAATGCTAGTTACATCTGCAGAGTATCAGCCCTGTAGAAGCAATGCAAGCTATTATCATATGATACAGGAGAGAAGGAAACATCTTCTGGTGCCAGTGATTTCTAGGGAAGATCTACAGCATGCCACAAAGTAGTGGGGAGCATATCTGGACCCCAAAAACACTTAAAATTTTTTATATATATATGTTTTAGTTAATTAAAAGTTGCAAGGCTCCGTACAGGTGTATTTGGGTGAAATGTAGTTGCAATCGACAGAAAAACTAGGTGATACCTGGCTGTCGATGTTAAGAATAAACCTGTATTTTCATGCATTCAACTGTTCCACAGATATTGCAACCCCCTTATAATATCAATGGCTGAAAATAAATCCTCAGATGACCTACATCCTTGTATGACACTGCAGAAGAAGCAGAAATAATATAGTGAAGAGAGCAGGCTGTGGGGGTGAAGTGGCCACAGAGACACAGAGTCTGGGAGATGCAGGCTGGGAGGTCAGAAATGAGGGTACTGGGGCAGAGAGGGCTGTGGTACGTTTATGTTCTGGGATATACGTATAAGCCTTAATGTTTCTGAATCGAGGGGGATTTCACAGTCCATGAAAATTCATGCACGTGAAAATACAAACAATTCCTGGCATCTATGAGAAATCATGTAAAAGTGGCAAAATGAGAATGTTAGATTTTACACTGTTCTGTTTTGCACAGAAGTGAGTACTGTCCAAGGAAAAAGGCAATGAAGAATCTGTTGGCTGGCAATCTCGGATGAATGTTCTGTCTGCTTTCCTAAATTCTTGATCGTACTGAGAACAGCCAGCTAAGGAAACGATATGGAAAATGTGGAGAAAAATTTAAGTCTGGGTTCCAGGCAAATTTAGTTCCACAGAGCGAATTCCAAGTTAGTGCATTGCTTTTAGTGGAGTAATTTTGCTTTTTGTTGGTATAAAAGAAAAGCGCAAGGTATCAGTGCATTTAGTATACTTTGCGCTTCCTAAAAACCATGAGGGCTTTGTTCCTAAAGTTCATAAAGTTGCTATCTGAGCAGCTGAAGAGGAAGAACAGATAAACACAGTGGTACATTTCTAATTAAATGCATAGATCTAAAACCTGGAACTTTGCGGTTGCAGAAAGTGTATTCACAAGCAGATCTGAAGCCAGTGGAAGTCTGAACATTTGGCACACCTGACAAGAACTGTTCTCTGTTTAAAGTATGTGAGTAAAGGTTAAATTGCATGAATTTGTGGTCATTTCCCATGAACACAATTGTGTTATTGTATTCAATTGACACAGCTAATAATAATTACAACTGTGTTACAAAGTGATAAAACTCCAGCTTGGTTCTGAGGATCCTGTTGAACTCCTGGTGTTTCACAGAGCTACGGCAATAATGGAGATTCTACAGTTAATATRTTCTGGATCAAATCTGTTCAACCATTGCTATCAGTTGCTAATGTATCTGAACCAGTATAAACAATATTTTTATGCTAACTAAGAAAAACAGGATTTTGTTTTTCAGCATTTTACTGACTGTATAACTAAAAGAAGTAGAAACCTAGGGAGATCCTTACAATCATCTGTTCAAGTTATTCTAAGCACCTAACTTCGGCGCTTAGATTCATCTGTACAGTTTTTTCTCTCCAATGACCCTGCAAGGTGCTGAGGCTTCTCTCTTCTATGTTTTCAACCATGCCTAAGAGAGGAGCGTAGCATGGCTGAAAACAGTATGAATACTTCCCTAGTTACTCAAGATGTTCTGGTTTTGTCTTGTAAGAAGGTGTACATTTTGCCCTGTAAGAATGTGTACATTTTGTCCAAAGACTTATGTAGAAAGGAAGCACTTTCTGATCTACCTGTATTCTTCTGCTCTTGTAAAGTAGAATCATTTCTCTGCTTCAGAAGTTGTTCACCACCAAAAGTGCTTGACCAGTTGAATGCACTACATTACATAACCTTTCCCCGAAACTAGTATCTGTATCACATACATAGTTTTTTGCTGTTATTCCTTCAGACTTCTCCAAGTTCTGTTTTTATGACATATTTATACTGAATATCGCTTTTAAATCTATTTGGTCCCCATCTTCATAATTTTGTGCCTGAAAAAATGTATGTCTTTCTCCATATAATAGCCATGGATGGTAAATAAACATCTTTATTCCCAGTTTAGCAATGGACTAAAATGACTGAAAGTCATACAGGACATTAGTGTCAGTACTGAGTGAAGCCAGATCTGGTTTATAGGGTAACATTTTAAGATAGCTATTCTGCAGACTATTAAAAACCTGTCAAGTACTAAAGTGCCCTTGGGTAAGTAAACATGATATAGCCTTGACAACAAACACTGAGAGCCAAAAAATCTTGGTCAGCTTGGCATTACTGAAGGATGACTGAGGTGATCAGTTCATATAACATGGTGGAGCATCTACTCAACTGGATGGTGCAACAGGCCTTGGGTGGCGTGGCAAGGGCCACCTCTTCCCTCTTTCCTCCTTCCCAACAATAGCCTGCACCAGGTGTGTCATGGAGTGATGCAAGGGGCAGGATCCAGGGTCCTGGTCCCCCTCTGTCTTGTCATTGTGCTGCGAAGAGGTTAGTCCCCAGTGTGGCATCTGGGGAGGAAAAATCCTGAGTCCCAACAAAAAGTGTCTCAAGTTGGGGAAGTGTTCACCGGTTCATAACAGATATTCAGCTGCATTTGTCTTTATATCAACTTTGTGAAATGGTAAATGAAAATGTTTTCAAAATAAAGAATTTTAAAGGCTAAAAGTGAGGCAGGGGTACAATAGGAAGGAAATTATGTCATACCACACCAGTGCGCATCAAAATTCCTGTTCATGTCAGTACCAATGCACTTGCTGCTACCATGCGATGAGCGGCTCTTTCTCCACAGCCGATTCTATGGAAAGAGACACACAAACGATGTTCAGGGAAAAAGYTGAGAAAAGCGATGCACCATCTCACTGGTTAGCTAAATGTGACTTCCCACTTGTGCCTCTACAGACCAAGGAAGATTATAAAACCACAATCTGATTGCCAGCGAGGCTGGATGATAAAAGGAAATGTTGGGTAGGATAAGAAGTGGTCACATCTGGTCTGATTTCAATGGATTTGGACTGTGGAAGGAGGGAAGAAGACATGCAGGTTGGCCAGGTATGTGAGTTTAGGAGTCCAAGTCCAACCTTTCTGTAGGCATTGCTGACAGCATGTGGAAAGTTGGAAATTTGGTGTGCAGCTGTTGAGGTGTATATGCGGTTATCCAAATGTGAGCCAAGCTGGGTTGAAGATTGAATGAGTAAAAAAAAAACCTTCTCCACTCTTTAACTCGAGTGAAGGATCTAAAAATCAAAGAACCATCTCAACGGCTTGGAATTTCCAAACAATAAATAAAATCCTGGACAAAAGATACCTGTTGTACCTTCATTTATGTGAAACAAAATGTACTCAGAGAATGGGGCTACCTTGCAGGAGGAAGGAGTGAGTTGGCTGTGCTCCATGTGATGCAGCACGCTATTTGGCTTGTGCTGGATCGTGCCAGTATTTGTAACCTTGCTGCTGAAGGCTGACACAGGCATTCCCTGACATCTGGAAGTATTAAAATCCCAGGATGAGATTCTGCCATTTCCAAATGCATTTCCAGCAGCTTGCAAGACACAAAGGTACTGTGGGTCAAATGCCAATTAGTTGCAGTATTTGTTGTGGTTTAAATAGGGCAGAGATGCAGAAATTCCAAGCACAGATTAAGAGTTTGGGGCATGCAGTTCCAGGATGGAAATGATGCCCTAAGCATGCACACTGATAGTTCCCATAAATAGCACATCAGTACATTGCAAAAAAGCTCTACGTACAGAGGGATGGCTCCACGTGTACTCATAGCCATCCACATTCATCACAGGCATGACGTAGAAATCAAAGTGCTTCAGAAGTGTTGTCATGGTCTGATCTCTCTCACGCACATGGATTGCCTATAAAGCACAGGGGAGACTTATTAAAAGCATTCGTAGTAGTGGTTTTCTTACCTTCCTAGAAAGGCACCTGATGACGTATGTAAAATAATTGTGCAATTATCAGACCAGTCTATCTCCTGATAGAGGTGCATCACATCACAGAAATTGCTACATAGCAAAGTAGCTCTTTGGTTAGAAGTGCCAGGGAGAGGGGAGGAATYGAACTGATGCAGTCGAACAGATACACTGCAGTCGAACAGATAGACTCCTTTAATGTTAATGGGTGGTCATGAGATAGAGTTGAAGCCTATTAATAGGAAGGTTTGAGCTTTTGCTGCTTGTATAAATGATAGGAACCCTTCATCCCACCCGAAATACCACAAAAGTAGCATAAAATAAAGTAAGCCCAAAAATAACAAGTAACATTTCAAATGGCTGCTGTACATAACATTATTTCTTCTGGTTGCATTGTGAGTTCAATGCACTTGTATGCCAAGAGTCAGTAAGATCTACGTTGCTAATTTTGCCTCACAGCCTGTTTTGAAGGCTTTAGTGATACCTAACCTGGTTGTTGGTCCACGACACAGAGATAAATTTTAACCTAGATAAGTGGTTTTGTTACTACTAGAACAGACAAAGTCCTTAATCATATCTTTTTTTCCTTTATGCCTTACTTAAACCACCTTCTTTCATTTTAAATCCTTCCTAGTTTTCCTCAGGCAATGGACTTTCTGTGACTAAATGAAAAATGTCAATCTTTCTACAATCTTAACATCAAAATTAAATGATAAAGAGTGGACCCATTATAAAGAATGCCTACGATTTGCTGGAGAGAGCTAGTGATTTTAATGTGTGTGTGCAGATGTGTATTAATGTCAGATTTTAAAATGTTACTTCATGAAGTGATACAGAAATAAAATTTGAATTTAAAACACGTAAATTAGATCAAAGGGATGGAGAACCTAAATGTTCAGCTTGTTACTTCTGAAAAATGCTGCAGGGACATGTCACTGGCAAAGTGACAGCACAGCTGGTAATTATTTGGAGCAGCATGAAAAGGGCAAATGCATTTCTCTCCAAGGGAGCCTTGAAGGCTGGGATTATCAGTGGGTCACAAGGTACATTCAGCTGTATCTGTCCCTAACTCCTGCAATCTCCTTTCAAATGTTATAGTCATTGAGGTTTTATAGTTGTGACTGAGGACATGTGACGCTGTGCTCCCCCCACCCTACCCCCCCGACCTGACCTTTTCCCGTAACCCTGCTCAAGCGATAACCACCAGTGGCGGTCGTGATGGATGCGTCTGGTCGTGATGGATGCATCCAGCTCAAAGTGGATTTGGGGGAGACAGATAACAACACGATAGCCAAGGGCTAAGTTATGGCAATGCATCTACCTAACCACAGTGCTGGTCAATGTCCGGCTCAAGCCAAATTTGGAAGAAACTAACATCTGCAGTCAGTATGTAAATATAACTATGAGTCAATCACCTTACCCCCATAAATAGTGGGCAGCCCAAGAGCCCTTTGAGCTCTCCTGCACGGCAGCGGGCTGCACGCCAGGATCTCCCCTTGAGTAGGGACGCCTCTCAAGGTTACCCCTCCAGGTTGCGAGATTCCTTGTCGTGTCAGATACTCGATAAGTAAATTGGGAATAAGCGCGCTGAAACTTTGTAATCTTAGCTAAGTGATATAACGGATTGATTGCGCATATATAATCCTTTAGACATAAACCATTGACCAAGTCCAGGACTAAGTTTGGATCCAGCCGCACCTAGACTCCTCTAAGGGAAGGAGTTTAGAACACAAGGGGGTCCTCTCTGAACCTCGTGACTCAACGGGAGGGTCTCCCTAACAGTTTTGTCTGACCCTGTCCTCTATGCAGTAAATAATCAAGTGTACCTTACCATCGAATCTTGTTAAACCACTGTCGCGTTTACCATTAAACTTCGTTAACGTACTGTCTTATATCAAGAAACATATTGCTGCTTCTCTCYTACGAGTGAAGTGCATCTCTCTCTCTGCGACAGTTCAGAAATAAACACATTTCTTATTATTATCATCATCATCATCATTTAGTTCCATCACGGCCAAACCATAATTCATGTTTCCAGGACTCATCTATGTTGTTTCTCTGGCTACGGTACTGGTTGTGAAGTCTCAATCTCATCKAGCTCATTTTTACTGAACTTTGCTTTTGTGAAAAAGTAACAATAAATAATTTCTCAGGACATTAACTGAGCAAGCTGGACAACCTTGTCTGGGCCAGAAAGGACTTAGGAGCCTTTTCCTAGTCCATACTAGGAATTGGGCCAGCAGCTCAGCATAATGAGTTGAGCAGAGATGCCTTAAATTCAAAAAGACCAAGGCAACATATGTTAAGATCCAAGTGCAAACCATGGATGTTGTATCTTTTGGTGTACCTTTGTTCACTATCCTGAGCAGTGTAGATATTAAAGATGTTAAAGATCAGATGTGACCATTGGTCTGTGGCTGCACATCAAGGCTGGTCAGGCTAAGTCCATGCTACAGTCTCATCCCATCTGTGATTTACTCGTTTCCATGAACTGTTACTATGCATGTGGCTGGCAGTTGTTGGTCATGTTCTGGAGGTCTGAAATGAGGGTGTCTCTAGCAGGGATGGTACCTTCAGAAGAAGGTGGCTTGTGTGRCCTCATTCTCTGAATGAGGCAGATCCAGAAAAAAGCAGGAGCACAAATAGAAAATGTAGAGGCAGGAGGCGGAGAAGCAGTAGCAGCAGACACAGCAGCAAGTGACACATCACAGCAAGTGCTAAGTAGAGATTGCTGGTATGCATGCTGGTGTGGAGCTATGCCATGCCTGGAGCAGACAAGTGTGGGGTACCTGTTGCTCTAGGAAGGCACGTAGGGAAGAGCCAAGGGTTGTAGGACAGCTTGAGCTCGCTCTGGGTGTCCTCTGATTTACTCCAGGCAGTGCCAGCTGGAGTAATATGGGCATGAGCCACCATGTGCTGCATGACCCAGAGCCAAGATCATTCCTTGGATCCATGTGGCAGTATAGACACAGCCCTAGTAGATTACCAAATACTTGCTTTTCCTGGCATGCCCTCTCCATCCCTGACCGTTCATAACTGTAAACATCTCTGTTGAATTTGCGGCCCATACTTTGAAGTTTCTTTCATACTTGAGAATACATCTGAGCTCTTTTGCTTTCCATCCATATGACTTTCTGTCTCTCTCACACACACAGCCCTCCATCTGCTGACACACACATACATGCACACACACTCACTGCTACGTATGCAGCTTAGACACAAATCGCATGTGTTGGTGTTGTGGAAGTAAATGGATTAAGACTTTATAGAGCTTAGAGCGCCATTGGACAGAGAAGGTAAATGGCAGCAAGATTTTTTGCTTTGCTTTGAAAATGGTAATCAGATGTGATTATCTACTCACATGGCCTATGAACCACAGGCAAAAAGCCGGAGAAATCCATTCTCTAGCGTGGATACCACAGTCAATCCATATGGCACTTTTGGATTTTTCCTGGCTTTTAGAAAGCTGACAAAAGAGAAATTGTATTAAAATGTCACCATTGTAAAGTGTACCACATAAAAGTGGAAGTGAAAAGAGTAACCAAGACGGAAGAAGAAGCATCTGTCTTGTAGGGAGAGCTTAGACTGACCCTGGGCCAGGATACGCATACAGTCAGAGAGCCATATTGCAGCAGGCTCCTAACGTAGACACCAAGACTACAGCAAGACCTGAGGTGAAGTGAGTAGATCACCAACTATGCAGGGCAACAAACTAGATTGGATTCTTAGTCAACAGAGGAGGGTATCCACCATGCCAGTATTTCATGCCTTTGGGTGTTGGCCTAGATGTGATACTTCCAACAAGGAACCTAATGTGGTCAAATGCCTTTGCAAAAGTAATGCACCTTACTAGAAGAACTTAGGAAACTTCTAAAAAACACAAAAATATGCATATAAGTATAAATTCAAGAAAGTGTTCTGGCCAAACCCCATCACTTGCTTATATTAGTACTTGGAAAGTTTTTGCAGTAAGTCACAGCTGTACCTTCAGAACATAAAGTGGTCGTTTTTCATATGATGATCCAATATATATTTTCTGGAGGAGGTCAGAATGGACTTTCACTACTTCTTCCATCCAGTGATATATCTGCAAGGGTGAAGTTAGTAAATAGATCTTCTCCCTGTTGTTTCCTTCATCCCTGAAAGTGGTCTTTTATTCTTCCTCCCAAAATCCTGTCTCTTTAGCTGATGGGAAAGAAAAACTAGCAATTCAGCTCGCTCACCACTTACCTGACTCTAATTTCTATTAAAACAAATAGTAAGATACAGTCACAACACAGTCCAAGTACAGCCCTGAAATTCCTCTTTAGTTCTATTTGGTTAAATTATTATTCATTTCATGTTTTAAATATTTATACGTAGTTTTGCAACTTCATTTTGCTTCTGTATTGACTGCATTTGAATGGCAGTTTGAGGCAATACATGTATGAGAGATTTTGTCTGGTGCTTCTTTCTTTCGCTACGAAGGCATTACAGTAAATACAACTCTCAGTGGTTGAGCAATACAATGGTAATTATTTACCTGTTCATGATTTCTTTCCCTATCTCCATTCTCAACCATGAGACAAATTTCACCCCTTGAATCTACAGAGGATTACAACAAAAATATCTTACTTCTTTCATCGAATGGTAGTTTTCATAATATGATGAAGATCTGCGTGGGTTGACTGTGTCATTGATAGTCTGTTTTTCAATAAGTCCTTGAACATCTCCCATCGAGACTCTGAATAACAAAGAAAGAGCACAACCTCCTGTTAAATAAATGACAAACAACTTTACAGAAACATTCATGACAACAAATAAAAAATACATACTTGTGTTGGATGTTCAGTTGCCTTAACTGAGCTTTTATGCTATTTATGCTGGATGCCCTGACATAGAAATGGACTTCTCTGTCCTTCTTGATGTTTTCAACCACAACAGGTTGCCAGAGAATGACCTGCAAAGTTTGCAAAGACATTTTATTTTTTTTACTGAGGAAAGAAAAAATATTCTTACTAACACTTAATAAGTATTCTGAAAATAATCAAAGCATATGTTTTCAATTTAAGAGACCACTTGTAACAAGCAGTTTAGTGTTCCCTGTGTTGTGTTATAGCATTCTGCTACTTCTGGAAATGAAACGTGTATTTAAGAAATGTTTATAATGACTTCTGCACATAAATTCATAAATCAAGAACAAAGACAGGAACATAACCTTTTCTGAGATAGTATTTCTAGTTTAATAGATATATTTAGCTGGTTATTATGTTACATGTTTTCAAGTCTGCTGAGAGTTATTTTCCCTGAGGGTATTTGGAGAATTAATGAAGATCAGACCAGTCTTTGTAGTTATTGTATTCGCTGATGACTTTGATCAGGGAGGAAATAAATGCCAGAAGGGGTTTGAATGTAAGTCAAGTTGAAGCAGCAATACAGAGATTAGAAATGGGAGGAAAATAAGAAAATGAGATTCTTCTTGGTAAAATTAAATCTTTTACAATAATAAAATCAGAAGCCGACATATTCAATAAAAGACTGAAACTTTAGAACCAATAATACCAAAAGATCTAGGGGTGACAGTAAGCAGAAAATTAGGCATGAATTTACAATGTGAAAAAGGTCAACATAATTCTTGGATGCATTTTTGAAGACATACAGCATGGAGTCGCCAGACAATAGGGTTTATTTTTTTCCTTTCTGGTGCAGTTGCTCCAGGAATATTATATTCAACTTAGGGCACCATGTTTCCAGGCACGTATCAGCTGTCAGCTGTTTACCTCACTCATTTCTCAGAGAGAACGTGTCTGCAAAATCATACAGAAAACTCATCCATGCTTTTAATCAAGATATTGGAACAATAAATTGGTATTTGGAACATATATTTGGAACAATATTGGAACAATTGGAACAATATTGGAACAATAAATGGTAAAACATTTGGCCCCTGGATATATTACTGCAATGTGCTATACAAATGGCTGAGCTAGTCTCAGTGTAGCCATCTCAGACATTATTGTCAGGGTAGCGACAGCATCGCATGGCTCAGCATTGTTTGGAAAACCCATCCAAGAAGCAAGCTGGATGCTTAGCTCCCCAGCACCAATTTCCTTCTTGCCCTGGCTAGCCTGCTGTCTGCACTGACGTGCACCAGTTCAGATTTAGTTTCTCTGTGGTGTAGGCATTCTTTGAATTGAGAGTAAGGAAAACTAAGGAATTCTGGATTGACACAGCTGAGGTGGCAGAGGAGCAATGAATGAGGGTAAATGGGAAACTTTGATAACACATATGATCATTGGTCTCTTTACCCATCATCAGCAATGGTCAATATTGCCCCAGGGGCAGCTACAAAAGACTCTGTTGTAGGTGTTCCTGCATCTGGGTCTTCGGATGGATGCTACATGCAATGTGTGTGCTGTTAGAGCAAAGCATTTCCTTTGTTGTAGGTTTTTGCTTTCCAACTTTTGCATGAGCAACACCTATAATTAGCCTGATAATTCTTCTTGTAAGATGCTAATTTTCAATTGCTTCTTTTTTGCTAGATTGTAACCATTAAAATTTGTTGTGAGTTACTGTTTGTTTCTTCCCTTTCTCTTTCTCTTTCCCTTTCCTATTGCCTTTCCTTCTCCCATTCCCTTTCCCTTTTCTTCTGATAACTTGCCCGATTTATTGCCATGGAAAAAAAATGGCCAGTTTATAGCCCTTGAAAAATACTCGGTTTGCATATTCACATAAGTGACTTGGTAGAAACCACCGCATGCTCTCCCTGCACTGAATGTACTGCAGTTCTTCATGACTTCTTGGGGCTCCTGTGTACAAGAAGTGAAGAATGACAGTGGTGAGGAAAAGATAGAGGAGGGGAGATTTATTTTGGTACAGCAAAGGAGATGGATATGTGAGTTGACTTGTGGAGGTGGAAAAGGACAAGGAAGGTTATCAAGGTTTGTGAGAACTGAAGGAAAGGATCAGAAGAAGCTAGTAGGGACAGCAGAAGACTAGTAGGATTTTGGGGTGGACATAAAATGAATAGGACCCAAGAAAGACAGAGAAAGACTGGGTATAGGCACCATTAAAACCTCTCAGTCATCTGCGACACATCCTCAATCATCCTGTAAATTATGTTGGTCGAGGGAATGGTTACACCTTTGTTGCAGAGTGTTGGCTTCAAACTGGGAGGGTGTGATTGGGYAAATGCTTTCGAAGAGGAAGAGATGCCTCATTTTAATTAAATACTCTATTCTTTAATGAAAGATAGAAGTAACAAAAAAAAAAAGTATTGCTAAAGAGATTTTTATCTTTGAAATGCTGCTTTAAGAAAAATACCACAAAAATCCAGTCCTGATCTTCAAAGCCATGCAAGTCATATAGGTCAAGATTGCACTGGTCTAAAGTGCTGAGGTTCCCTAGCAAATGTATTTCTACTTACTGTGTGTTGGTGCTTTGCCAATTTTGCAGTGTCTTAATACACAAAATCAGTTGCAGAAATCTGAGCTCTGATATAATGCACTACTATAACATTATGAAGGAGGGTCTCCTCATGTAATCAGAAGGTAGCGGAGCAATGAAAACCAAGCATTTTCTGAGTTGCTGTATTAGGACAAATGAATGAAAGTGGGCTAAATCTTTCTCCGGGGGAGGGGGGGGACAGTATTAGTGCACTTTGGGGAAGAATTTGGCCTAGAGACCAGAGGGACAGAGGGATCTGTTTACCTCGGTGGTGTTCAGTAAATCCTGAAGGGCTTCAACCTGTTTGTCTATTTGTGGGAGGGCCCACAAAACTTCGTCTCTGAAAAACAAGGGTATTTAGGTAAAGCACAAGTACTTGGAAGTACTCTAGGTCACGCAAAAGTAGAGAAGCAGGCTTGGCCTTTCTCGTCTTCCCTGGCCTGGCTGCCATGAACTCAAAGAAGATTGAATAGTGAAGATGCTGAGCCCTGTTCCAGCCTGTGCTTCTGCCAATCAGTAAAATCCATGAAAGAGGTGGTGCGGGGCTTTGGTAGCCAATATCTACTACTGGACTCTGAGATCGCTCCTGGCAGCTGGCACCAGCACAACAGCAACCAGCCCCAGCTAATCCAGAGTGCAGCAGCACCAGTGGAAAACTAGCCTAAGCCAAGAAGACAGCTCTCCTGTTCTCCCCTTAGTTTCTCTGTCTCAGTCACTGTTCAGCAGAGACATGAGCCCTCCCAGTCTGGCAAAAACCCTCCCAGTTTGGCAAAAGCCAAACATGATGTTTTGTAGATATGCAGAGGCTACTACCATCATCATTCCTACTCCAATCCTGTTTTTCTGATCTCCTCATTTCTGTCCCTCTGCCAGGTATGGTTTCAGTTGGTCTATACCACTGTCCTCCTCCCCTTTGCCCAGTAACTTATATTCCCCTTCTACTTGAAACCCATGGTCCGGACATACTGTACATGAGATGGCACTTCCCAGCTACTCCATGCCTGACCCCACCATCGGTGACAGAAGTGAAATTCACTTTCTGGAAAGAAAAAATACCACTTTGCATTGTAAATCAGTGCCCTGCAAGCCATGTAGTTCAAAATTGCATTGGATAGATAATTAAAATAATTTGTGTGTGTAGAAGGAGGAGACTCAGGGGAACGTCAGACCCCTGTTTCCATTTTCTGGGCTGGGGTGGCTCTCGGCCCTCTAATTGTGCGGAGTTGGTGGCAGTGCATAAACCAGGCACTATGGAAGTCCCTGCCAGCCCTGTCTGCAAAGACTGTTCTGAAAAGAAAACGGGCAGGGCTCTCAAAACTAGTGTTTTCAAGCTGCATAACATGATTGTCACAACTCGTTGTTGTGACTGATTTCAAGCAGAGACCTGCCAGCATCTGGCAACCGGATGATTCATCTTTTCTACTTTTAGCCAAGCTCCAAGCAATCACTGTTGTTTCTCATGCGGAACCAACAATATGCCAGCCCTATTTTTGCCTCCACCATCATTTGACAGAGCATCAAAAAGCAATCGGGGATAGGCAGGGTTGGCAGTTTGCCTATTTCTTTAGGCAAGTGCACTCCAAAGCGTGTGTTTGGGGCTACTTTAAAAGTGAATTTGTCATCTCATATCTGGAGAAGTCTTTTCACAGGAGAGACCAGAAAAGGGCTGCTGCATCTGGTTTTGACCTATGATTCCCACAGCCTGAGAGTACCATAACGAGGAAGCTGGTATGTACTTGTACCYCACTGTTTGTTGCACAAATACTTCAGCTGAGTGTGGTAAGTACTGGACAGGTGGTAGCTAGCAGCGATTCCTCTATAGCTCTCATTGGTAAGACCTGAATACACTGAGCAAGCTGATCCAAGTTCTGCCCTTGCTTTTGTAGTCATGTTTAACATGGGGAGTATTAACAGCTGAAATTGTAGACATTGGACTTCTCAGTTCCTTAGCTCTGATTTGGCATTATACCCTCTTTCATCTGTCTTCTGCCCCACTCCTGTTAGAAAAACCCAGACAAAAACTCTAATTATTGCCTTTATACCAATCTCAGAAACAACTCTCCTTGCCCTGCCTGCTGCCCTGGTACAGCTGGACATGATCATCTTGAACACACCTCTTTTCTTTCACTTTCTGTCCTCATGCCCTGCTTTCCTGGTTGCTCTTTGAGTTTGTCCTTAAAAGGATCCCTCTCATTCCCCTCCTCCAACTTTTTGCCAGGGTCCCACTGGACTTTATCACTGTTCCCCATCTCTTTTTCCTCTCCCTTTTACTTCTGGGTAAATAGAAGTCCAGCTGCCATCCCCACACTACAATGCTCAGGTCTTATCCTGTAGCTATGACAGAGTGAGTGGGATGCATTACAGTTCATTTTAGACGGTTTTGATACCTTCATCTGAGCTAGTCACTCTCTTAATAAAGAAACAGGCACTTTCAAGGATCTGGTTAACTCGAGTTAATTTAGGTGTGTGTGCTAAACTGGAATTAATTATAAGCTAAATACACATATTTTTCTCCACTAGCTGTACAGGAAGGTGAAGGGGACTTGTTCCCATGCAGAACTGTGTAGAAACCCCATACAGTCGGATGAATCCCTTCTAGGGGCCCTGGCCACTGTCTCACAGATAGATGTAAATCAGTGCCAGCTCTCTGCAGGCATCTCAGTCTCTTCATCCCTCCTCTCCATTGCATTTCTCAGTCACTAGGAAGGCTGTCAGCATCACATATCACACAGGCCCACAAAAAGAAGGCATCTGGATGTGTCTCTCTGTCCTCATAGCCTGGCTTCATTTAAACCTTGCATGTTCTTTCTGACTAACATCTCCAGAAAAGAGGCCTCCCTACTTGTCTCCAGCTGAATGTCTTACCCTGGCTCTAGCAGGTAGTGTCACTAGAGGAGTGCTGCCAGCATCTTCTCCTGTTCTCCTGGTCCATGTAAGCTGTTCTTCTGCCTGGAGCACAGATGTCTGCCTGTGGGCTCTCTTTTCTCCCACCTTGCTGGCTCTCAAACAGCCTCCAGCCTTGTCCTTTCCCTACACGTGAGCTAGGTGTCTTTCCAGTGTTATCAGCTCTTTCACAAGTCTCACAATGTTYGGTATTTTTCTTAGAAGTCCAGATGCAGTAATCACACTATAACCTTGCAAAGGGAAGCTTTAATACATGACCGTTAAATCCTCCAACACTAGCACTCAAATAAAAGTAAAAAGTCAGATATAATATATCACCTTTAAAATCTCATTATTTTAGCCATTTTCATAACCGGGGCTGGGAGGGTTAGACTCATGCTTTCCAGTGGGAAATGCCATATTCTTCTGTAAGGGTCAGATATTCAGTGTTTCATTTAAACACGAAATAATGAACCTTCAAGTAGCACAAAGCAATATTGCTCCACTGAATTCACCTAAGAACATGTTTAACTGTCCCGCTACTTTAACCCTCACACCTCCGTAGCAATCCACAACAAAATATGATTGCAACACAAATGGAGATGAAAGATCCTCTTTTTAAGGCATGAACTCAGGAGGTGTTCACCTGTCACAGGTCTGCCCACTGGCTTGCAGTGTGGAGTCGCAGAAGGCCGAGACATAATTCACTATTATTTGTGTAGGTATTTCAGTCCTGGGAGCAGGCTGTGTTTAATTGTGATTCGTATAGTTGTTCATCTTGCTTAATATCACCACATGAGGGGCTTATCCTTTTAGTTCTACCTATTAAAACATTTCGGGTTTTTAAACCAGCTGTACATGCAGAAAATAAAAGCACTTTGGCTGTCTTCATCTCTGACATGTTCTCATGTTTTAACAAAGCATTTGGTTTCAGGGCATTTCTGAAGTTTGTCGATAGGTAACAATAAAGCTGCTTCTGAAACATTGTACAAATACCAAATGGTTATTCAAAAATGATTTATGACTGGAAAAACAATCATAAAAGCTGCTTTAGAAAGAAAACAGATTGTTAGCACTTTCTGAAATGGTTTCTCTCTCTACCTCAAGAAGTAATTCATTTAAGGTCTTGTTTTAAGGCAAATGAAGCAAATTATTTTTTCCCATTAAGTTTCAGAATGCCCTTTATTGGCATTCAAAAGCACTGAATGAACAGAATTGATTTGCACTTAGACCGAAAAGAATAGTTTAATATGATTAAAAACATAGGATTTATGGATGCAAAGAAGACTTAGAATAATTTCATTTCCTCCACCATCTATATGTTAAATTGAACCACATATCCAATTACAAGAGCAATAAATAAATGTCAACTTTTGCCAAATGTTTTCTTATGCAACTGGGAGTTATTTTGTTTCAATACTTTCCCTGTCCCACTCACCACACACTAAAAGCCGAGTAGCACCATCAGATATTTACCTTGGAAGAGYGAAGGCATGCTTCTCTTCAATCCAGACAAATAAGGTAAAAAAGAGCAGGTAAAACTTCATCTTCACGGCGTCCACAATGAAACCAAATGCAATTGGAAAGCCAAGGGTTCAGGACCCACATTATTGATTTAAAAAATGTTATTTAAAGAGTGGTTAAAATTTAATACTCTCTCTCACCTCAACCCCAAGCTCCTGGTGGCTAAGTCAATGCGACAGAGCTCCCTGGGGAGGTCCTGCCCGCATTGATGTCACCAATCCATGAAAGGATAAGGTACATTTTGGACATTTTCATATTGACAAGTCACTTTTTGTCATCTCAGCCTTTGTGTCATTTCATTGTGGCTACAAACCACAGACATAAGAAAGAACACCAAGCGCAAAGTTTTTGTGATCCTCTAATATTTACGGAGGTCCAGCAGCGTGCTCTGCATTCAGCACTCCTATAGCACATCACAGCCAAGTATGAAGCTAGGTGAGAGGAGTGGGAGTGAGGTTATTAAGTCCAAATGGAAAAATCCCGAGCAGGAAAGCTTCTTTTGCTGGCATTTGCTAGCAGAGAAAACAAGGAGCAGGTGGGACGTGATACTTTTGCTATTGAGGGCCGTTCCTCTAGTTCAGAATTGAGCATATTGATTTGGTCTCCATCTTCTTTAGCTGGCCTCTACCTCTTTGGTTAACACCCGACCCATCCAAGGATTTCAGATTGCTTGTGTTGCTCCATGCTGTCTTTTCAGTGATGTATTTTCCACATGTCACACTGGGTTAGCTTTTCAAGGAAAAGTACCACTGACTCTTCATCTCACTATTATTAATTTTTGCATGCCCCAAGATTTGCCTCCCATATTTCTATCCAYGGTTGTCCAGACAGGACGTGCTGAAAAGCTGAATGATTTGACATGTCCAGAATAGATGATCTCCATATGCGTTCTGTGCTTGAACAGTAAATCCAACTTGGCTAGGACACAGCAGGCTTAGTACATGGTCCAAGTCCTCTTCTTCCACGCACCAACACAGCAGTTCAAGGCATGGCATTGGTTAGAGAACACTCCAGTGGCAGCCTTATGCAGAGGAGAACTGTTCATTTACATCTCCAGCATTAGACCCACCCTAATGTTAGCCCTTGGCTGAGCATGTCATATAGGTGCAGAATGAGGGAACCAAACCTGGGGCAGTTTCATCCATGCTGTCTGATATAAAAGGTTTTTCAGGTGAGTGGTCCCCAGAAACACAACATGGTTTTGTTCCAGGGGGAATTCATTCCAGAAGACGACCGAGGAGTGAATCAACATACGTGCAATGGGAACACCAGGGAGCCAAGACCTGGGAGTGAATGGGGGAACTAAATTATTTGATGCTGTAGGTGTAGCTTAAGGTTACAGCTATAGAACTGGGTGAAAAATGCCTGGGAGCAAGCCCTGGAGCAAAGGTTAGGTAACATGGACTCCATGGTTGCATCCACCAACCTCCTCTAAAACAGTTCTGGAGTGGTCCGGATCAGAGCCAGTGCTTCAGTTAGGCAGGCAGTCGGGGCTTCAGAGCTCAAATTCAGTCCTGGCTATTTTTTATTTAGGAGGGCAGACCTGCCCTAAGAAGCCAGACAGCTGAGTTTTAGATGGCTGAAGTCAGCAGAGGTGAATCACGCTCCCCAGCGAGTACCCTGCTGTTAATGTCTCTGTGAAAATACACGAACACTGAAAATCCCCAAACTGGAGTTGAGCACAAACTGGACACCAAAGGGAAAGAAAAAAAAAAAGGCCCATGGGAAGCTAAACCACTGACACCTTACCTAGATTTTGTAGTTCCTATTTTATCTTTTCTAGATGTTGTTCAAACAAATAGGAAGTTCTGGTAAGGTACAGAGGCCGTTCCCGGCAAGGGCAGCGGGCAGCGCTCTGCCATGGGGGTTGATTTTTAAACTGGTTGTTCAGATGCTCTTCCCTCATGTAGGCAAAAGGAAGCTGCCAACACAGGATAAAATACAGGAGATGAAACTTGGTCATCCAGGCACACTTTYGTCTGGAAATGTCTGATGCACAGATAGGAATTTAAGGAAAAATTGGATCTACTGAGAGAGGTGTAACAGAGGAGATTGAAAAGCCGATGGAGTGGGGTTGCTGGTAACAAAGGAAAGAAAAGGATCGTATTTCTCTATGTCTTAAAGTGTTCATTAAGTGGGAAAAAGGAACACTTTCTGCTGTCTACCTGAGAAGAAAGTTTTGGACAATGGTAGGTGTCAGACATTTTTGTATGTTGGTTGCTTTTCCTATGGGTTCTACGGCTCATCTGCAAAGAGATTGTTCACACGCTGTTTGAAAGCTGCCGTTTTCCTACTTGCTTTTTGGTTTCTGGTATGCACTGGAAATATTTCACACAAAAAAAAAGGAAAAAATGGGTGTTTGAGGAAACTAAAGGCACTAGAGGAAATTCTGAGGGAAGGACAAACCAGAGTCTTGTGGTGGTTAAGGCATCGCACAGGTTAACACACAATAAACGGAAAAGTAAATGTAGGATGAAAGATCAAAAAATAAACAAACAATAAAATGGAAGATGTGACTGACCAGGAGGCAGAGATGTATATTCCCACACCTCTTGCTTGTCTGAAAGCCTCAGAGGTCTCACGGCTCAAAGTAGGACACAAACCCATTGCCTTTCAAGCATGTGCTGGACATTGCTTATTTGGATCGATCGTCTTTCTGCTTTTTTTCCTTCCATTAGTATCTAAACAATGCAGACTACATCCTCCTCCACTTACACAGCCTGTCTCAGCAACAAGGGGACGCACAGTGTTCAAAACCAGTGCCACTGGTCACCGTCCTTGGGTGACTAAAT
Organism: Phoebastria nigripes; assembly: GCA_035582835.1. Classification (NCBI taxonomy): domain Eukaryota; kingdom Metazoa; phylum Chordata; class Aves; order Procellariiformes; family Diomedeidae; genus Phoebastria; species Phoebastria nigripes. Next base: position 181,846 of record JAYKAV010002998.1, read on the forward strand.
GGCAGCTCCACACCCACTATAGCCCCTAGCTCCATCCCCGCACCGCCACCTCACCAGCAGCAGCCAAGCTGTTCGGATCTGGGTGCCTAAAATGAGGTTCCTGGTCAGTAAGCACCTCCATCAAGTGGGCTGATTTTCGAAAGCATGGAGCCTCCCATTGCAAAGATATCTGTACTGTGTAACACGCATTTCACACATAAAGACAATTTCTGTGACAACTCAGTCTCCGAGCAGGTCAGATTTCCTTTCCTGATATGATCTATTTATACTGCATTGCTGTGGTTTGCTCTAATGAGCAGCCAGCTATACATTGATTACCCCCAAAGCCCTGTGAGCTGCTGAGGAGCACTCTAGCCCTGTCCAGGCCGAACATCAGTAAAAAAAACTACTGACATAATAGAAAGGGATGGGAATGTATTTAGACACCAAACTTAAGTATTAACTTCCCTGCTTCCACCCAGCTGTTAGGGGTTATCATTTGTCCTTTGACTTCTGTTGACATTTCCCCTATCCACTCATCTCATCCGCTTAGGAAGAGAGAATCATTTCCTCTAACATTAGCCCTTCCCAGTGCAGACTGCTAGACCTGAGCCATCTCGTGCCGCTTGCACAGGCACTGCAGAGAAATGGGCACTTGTCRGGAGCAATTCATCTGTGACCTGTAGACATCTCAGAGGGTAATGAAACGCCTGGTCCTGTTCATGGCCACCGGAGCTGGGATGACTCGCTCAGAGGTAGGAGGCTGTGTTTGTTCCAGTGAATCCTATGGATTCTGTCTACCTCCCTCCCTCAGCTTGGACACTTCAGGTGCTTGTTATGGTCAGAAGCAGTTTGCTGGGTTCTGGGCTACAAAAGTCATAAATTAAGATATACTTGCTCTACCTACAACAGTAAATTGTTTCTTAACCTTCAAGAATTTCTGAGAACCTGGGAAGTATTTCCCAGCTAAGCTGGGAAGAAAAATGTGGTCTTAAAAAACACTGTGAAGGACAACTATAAGAAAAATTGGGTTAATCAAAATATTTCATTTTGATAATTTCAACTGTTGTTTGATTTTTACTCAATTTAAAAGCTTTTTCTTAATGTTATTGAAAATTAACTCACATTTCTATGCATTTTTTTTTAAGACCTGGAGGAAGTAAGATTGAATTTAGGAACTGTTAGAAGGGGAGATTTCAGCCATTTGAAAGCTTCCTTTCTCGAACAAATATATTTTTCTCTAATTGGGAAATTCATCAAAAGTGAGCCTTTCCAGCAACCCTTTTTGCTTCTGATGAATCATCATTCCCTGATGAAGAGCTGCTTGATCGAAAATTCTGGCTGAGTTCAAAGGTTTTGCTGCACCTGGATTAATTATTACTTCTACGCTGGGTAGACCATGGGCTATGCTGAACTGGTGCCTGCAAGTGTTACCGTAGCAGATGTGACCAGAAACCTTGCAGTTATGGGGGACGGTTTGATCTGTGTTGGTTTCTGTTAACTTTTAGAGTAGCTTTGGGACATGCACAGGCTTTTATTTAAAAAGGGATGATCAGGTCCTAGTTTTTAAAGCAGATAATTAACGACGTAGTCTCTTGATTTCTTTGTTGAAAACTATGCATGTGGGAATTAGGACTAGCAGTATATAAAGCCTCCTGGTGCCATTGCTTTTTAAAGTATAATCACACTTTAAAGGCAATTCTAAAGAGATATTTCCACTCTTTTGGCTGAACCTGCTGTCTCTCCCCTCCCTCTCCACACTGACATGTAGTAACACCCACATCCTCCTGATGTTGCAGGGGTGTTGTACCTCACCCAGACCAGGCTCTGGCACATCTTTGTGTGGTGGTTTAAGATGTCAGTGCCCAAAAAGGTGGCAGCAGAAGAGGCCAGGCACCTGTGTCCCAGCTAAGTCAGGGTATCATTGCTCAAGCACCTTCTGCACCAGCATACTCTGAGATGCTCAGCTGCACCCGGCCATCGTGCTGGGCTCCTGCAGCTGCTCTTGCTGGTGAAGGAGAGCCAGACCCCAGAAAGTGGTCAGATAAAACATGTCAAAGGAGGAACTGCTTGAACTGCTGCAGCCAGATGGTCTCGAACAGTTGCAGCAGTGCCGCTGAGTAATCTCCAGAGACTCCCATTACTGGCACCCTTGGCTTTCAGCAACCAAGTGTCACGAGATTTCCTCTAAGCTCAGCCAGGACCTAAGTGCGGCTGTCCTCTTTGATCCCGGGGCTTGCACAGTATCCAGCAGCAAGATTTTAAATAACAAGCCTCATTCTGCATCGAGATTCTCAGATCTGAGTCTGTATTTCAGCATGTGCCGGAGCCCCTGCTAGGTTGGTACTGTCTGTCRGTAACAGTAAACCTGTTAACAAGCACACAGAAGGGGCAGCAGGAGGGTTGGTCAGCTGTTATCAGCAGCCACATCCCTCAGATCCTTTTCCCTCTTTGGGATTAGCATATTCTGCTACTGTTTTGATCCTCCAGAATCCTCTTGTTTCCAGTTAATCAGCAACGAGTCCCTCCAGGGATGCGTAGTCACTCCGATGGATCCGTGTGACTGAAGCAGAACACAAAAGCCAAGTGAGTCTGTGCTGTCCTTCTTGGTTCTTTAAATTCAGATTCAAATGCAAAATTAATCTTGTGAAAAATATTTACAGGCTCTTGCCCTTTTTTTTTTTGTGCATTATCACTACTGATGAGGCCAAACATAACCGGTTAGCATCCTTCCTACATGAGGCAAAGGACGACTAAAATCTAACTAAACTCTGATCTCTGTTGCTTGCTGTGCGATGCAGCTGAGTGCCATTGCTCATGAACCACACAAGGATGCAATTACTTTAACAGCTCTTTATTATGAATGCAGCAGAACAGAATTAGAACTCAATTTACAAGTCTCCCTTTCAAACCCATTCAGCCGTTAAGACCGCATCATCTTTCAGTTTTCCAAGGCATATAATTGATAAATGATTTCTCCCTGCACACCTCAGCTCCTCATCTTTATTCATGAACCAATTAATCTCTGTAGGACACTGTTATCATTTACATACATGGCCAATGTCACCAACCTCTGTCATTTCATTCTGGAAACTATTTTGCAGCCCATGAAACCACCAGGAGGGGAAAATCTGGACTATGTCTAAATTTCTGTGGTTCTGGCATTTCTCCCTCACGTCATTCCCAAATATGAAAAATCAGATGCTACCTGTGCTAGAAAATGATGGGTTAATCTTGGGGGAAACAGACCGCTCCTCCCCGGGTGACTGCTGTACAGGCAGTATGTTTCGATCGTGGCTGATAGGTATGAGCAGAAGCTGAAAATACATGTTCACTTTGCATTTTTGAGTTCTCAGTTATGCCAACCTACTTTATTCATTTTTTATTCTATTCTCCTTGCTGTTTAGCTTTCCAGGGTCAGCAGAGAGAAAAAAGCTGTAGTGTATGTGCTGTTTTGGGGAGGCGAGGAGGTGGCTGTACCGGTTAAACACTTTCCTCGTGAGCTCTGTTTCCTGAAGGTCTATTATCAACTTCCACCCAAACAACATGTTGTCCCAGTGACTCATGTTCCCTTATTGCCAGTAGATACTGATTTATTTGCCAGTATCTTAACAAGGAGCACTTGCAAAGCAAGTTTAACTTTGTTAAACAAAGGATATCAAAGGGAACCACAGGAGCACTCCCGGCAGAGATTCTGAGCGCTTGAGAAAGGTCCTCCAAGTACCATGTACAGAGAGCACACTTCGGCTAAGGTGCAAGCGAATGGATGCATACCTGTCCCCCTCTCTATGTACATAGGTATGTATGTACATATCAGGAATGCAGTTAGCCCTGGTGTGGTGATGCGTTCTGCCTGTCTCTGAGTGCATCAACCGTATCGGCTGCTCTTCTCTGCACTGCTTGCACTTGCTCACATTGCTTGCATGGCATCTGGCAGAGGTTAGAAGAGTGGGCCCTTCCTTTGGGCTTTTGAAGGATGCTGGGACCTGTTTGAGGATGCTGGTGAAGAGGAGCTCCATGGAGCAAAGGTCCCGCCCCCTTTCGTTTACCTGTCTCAGCTGGTGTGGTCCCCACCTCGGAGAGGCACGTCTCACTCTCAGCCCATGCTGACCATCAGTCTGCGCAAGCAGATCCACACGGCAGAGAGACTCATCACTGTCCCAGCGGAACAGCTCTTGTACAAATGCATCCAAATAGGCACTTGACTTTTCTTCTGTCCATCCAGGGATGGGAAAGGGAAGAGGTGAGCTTTCCTACAGTGCACTCTCAGTGTTGCAGTTGCAGACCCCCAGCAAAGCAGTGCCACCATTGTATGGCTGCTCCAGCCCGGCATGGTGCGACTGCTCTGGCAGCTGAGGGCATCTATGCTGAAAGCTTCTGCAGTCTGCATCCAAGGACCATGCTCTGCGAGCCCCGTGATTCCTGTTTGGGGTCTCATTTCCAAACCTTTAGGAGATCACTGTAGGCTAGAGAGAGATTTCTGTCATGGTGCTGGGTATCCCCCCGCCCAGAGCTTGTATGAGAAGTGCGGAATGAAATGACCTTATGAGAATTTGTTCCCCTACTAAGCTCAAAGCCTCCGGGTGCTCCCAAATGGATGCCACTAGGTCAGCAGATGCTGAACCTGTATTAGTAGGTTGTTCCCACATGTTGTAAAGCTTGGCAAGCCAAGGAGGTTTCTGACAGTACAGGTCCCATTAGCACAGTTCACAACCTCTACGATTAGCAGAACATATATTCCTAGAATTTGGCTCCAGCAGCGAATCTGGGAAGTTTCTAGAGGCATTTAACAGTTCTGCGACGTCTGAGCACCACGTGAGCAGCATCGCCCCATGTTGGTCTGAGAAGGATTGTGACTGAAGCATTGTGGGGCACTGTGGCCACATTTTCCTAACGTGAAATGTAATTTGACAGTGCAGCAAGCAGTGGAGGTAGGGCTGGTGGTGAGGGCCTGTGTCCCTCCTCAGAGATCTCTATTACTTTTCACTGATGTGGCTGACTGAGCCTTTCACTGGCATGGTACTTACCCACAGGACTGTTTCGCTAGCACCCTAGCAGACGCAGGGTCTTGAGGAGAACGCATGGAGAGGTTGATGCGCCTAAGGCTTATCCACCACCTCTCAGACGTGCAGGGTGTTCTGCTCCAGGGCTGCAAAATCAAGGGAGGACATCTTACTGAGGGGCTGGTCAGAAGACATCTCCCCACCTCAGTGACAAACCAACACGTGCTGTGAGGCGTCCGGTTTGCTTAACTGCAGTGAAAAGCCAGGACAACTTCGTAGGCTGCCAGAGGTGCCTGGCAATGGGACATTGCTTTTCTGCCTGTGTGAATCAAAGCAGCACCGTGCATGTCAATCACCTGCTAGGAGATTTCCCGGGTGGATGTTTGGGGTTTCTCTCCATGCTTTGTGTGTTCACAGATATTAATTGCTGTATTCCTTTAGATCCTTAACAAGTGCGCTAAATGAGTGCCTGCCCTGAGGGAGTTCAGTGCTTGTATGCATGATCGGTTATGTAGCTTTCTGCCCTTTTCACAAATTTCAGACATATCATTACCTGTGAGCACATGGCCTGTGGGAATTCTGGCCCTTCTCGGCTTTGGACAATTTATCATGGATCTGTAATAGCAATAGTAGCTTGCACCCTGGGAGCAAGTTAGGTTTTCTGTAAGATACTGTTGCCTTTAAAAAGTGATCAGGGCACAGAAAGTAAATAAGGTGCGATGAAAAACAACGCTTTAAAAATAGTAATTTTACTTCAGACCTGTGTGTTCCTGAGCAGCAAATGAACGATCAGGAGAATAACATGGTTTTTCTGGTGGCAGAAGAGAACTGCCACCAAGCACTAATATACGTAAAAAATATGAACAAAATGAGAATGTTATTAAGTTATTTTGGCCCTAATTCAGAGCTTGCCCACACTAAGCTATATAAAGTCTATAACCTTACCAGTACACAGAGCTCCCCTATTTACTGACTTGCTTAATGAACAGCTTCTTAGGTTTGTGTATAAATTTTAACTCTGATGTTGCTCACCACACAGCAGGCAATGAGGCTCAGGCATTCAGTGACGCTACTCTCTGCTGCTCGCTTTGTCCGCTTGCCTGAGAAGTACTGGACTTTTAAAGTGGCTGAGCAGCTTGGAGGAAAACACTCCCAAATTCTTGACAAGTCAGTTCTCCAGATGGTGGAGGAGGCTGCCAGGAGCGGCAGAAGATGAGGAGCTGGAGAGTCTCAGTAGCAACTCACCACATGGGTTTGCAAGATTGGAGGCACCAGGATCCATTTCTCCATCAGGCTGAAAGCAGTGGTAACTGAGGACTTGCTGTAGGACCTGTGCTGCTCGTGTGTTTTTTGCAGCCATCTACCAGAGACAGGGTCCTGTTTTCCAAGCAGCAGCCAAACCGAAGCTGCTGCATGGTTAGGCAGCAATGGACACCAAGACCTGAAGTTTATGATCAGGCTCACAGCAGAAGTAAGCTGCACTTGGAAGGAGGAGTGGTGTCAGGTTGGGTTTTTGGCCCAATTCCATCTCTGGAGGAAGTAGAAACGTGACTTTATCTGTACAACAGCACAGCAGCCAGCCACACTGCTTGCTATCCTCTTTCTAAAGCCAGGATAGATGATTTCTAGCCAGGATAGATGATTTACAAGAAGGTGTAAAATCCTCATCATGCACCTAATTATGCTCTACTACACTATGGGGGGATATTTCCTTCTGAGTCCATCTGGTGATCAGACTGTACCCTGAAGCATGTGGATTGATTGCCCTCATGTTTTTTTCTCCTAGTTAGTCTAACTGCTGATGCTTTATTTTTATTCATATGAATGTCTAAGCCTTTTTGAAGCCTTGAAAATTATGATTAATTGTGCAATGAAAATCAATAACGGAAGTGCTTACAAAGCCAGCTTGATTTGGGAGTGAATCCCAAAGACAGCTGCTTTCTCTAAGAGTGATGGAAAAAGTGGGAGAAAAGCAACAGCAAAAAATTCCAGATCCTGGTTTTTTGTGATGTTTTTCATGGGTTTAACCCCTTCAGCGATTGCTGGGAGCTTTATTACAGGTTACTATTACCAGTTCACGAAAGCAAAACCTCAAGTCCATCAAAAAGCCAAGAATACCCAATTAAACAGAGGTGCATTGAAAAGTGAAAATGTTTATACTCCTGTACCAGAATGTGGCTATTCCCACACCTTTGGGTCCATGACAGCTTTATTTTTCATGGGAGATTATAGAGATAGGGATGAAAATCTGGCAAGGCATTTACTATAGTATCCCTGCCTATTCCCTTTTGCACGCTGACAGGTGCTAGCATTTTGCCTAGGGTTAAATATCCCAATTTTTCTCCATTTCCCAGAGGAGAGCATTTTCGGAGCTCATGCATGCCAGTCTCTAAAACTCCAGATAGAGTGACTGCCATCTCGTGGTTAGCTCTCCCTGCTGCACTGGTGCCAGGGCTGGTGCCAGGGCTCACCGCTGGTGCAGAGCTGCAGGTTGGGGTTCAGAGATAGTGCCCCAAAACGCAGCCTGGAGGCGGGGGACTAGGAGGGAAGGCTGTATGGCAGGGTGCCTGGTTCCAGTCCTGGGATGCTGAGGAGGAGGAAAAGCAGCCCCCTTCACAAAACACGCTTCGAATAACAGCGTACATCACCTGGCCCCTCTCCAGAGCCTGAGCTAGAGGCAGGTTTCAATCTCCAGGGACACTGAAGTCCTACATCTTGCCCATGGGAAATGCATGATGTGTGAAAGCCTCCTCTCCCTGCTTTTCTCAGCAGGCTTCTCTAAAAATCCTACCCCTGTGCAAAAAACTGAGTGGCAAAGGGCTGGTGAATGGGAAATGCTGTGTCTGAAAATCCCTTCTTCTCTGTGGGGATAGCAAGTGCCAGCATTCATTTGGGACCAAGCAAAAAGCCCCTCCTCGCACCCAGGTGCTGCTGCCATCTCCCATCCATTGTCTACTTCATCCCTCGTCTACTTTATCCCTCACATCCACCCCTGAGTCTGGGGCGAAGGCATCTTTCTGAGACAGGGAACCTGGAGCAGGGCCGTCTTCGGGCAGGATTACCTGGCCCTTTCAGACCTACGCTGTCTATCCAGCCGAAAATGGCCCTTGCAGTTTGCGAATATACACGCAGGCATGCAACACACACAAAATACACGGTCATCGCACCCAAGGGAAATGCTGTGGTCACAGTTTCTGCCTGCAGTTTTCCTCTCTCTGGTTTACCTCTGCTGACTCCCAAGTCAAACAACGTAAGGGAAGAGCAGGTGGCCTTTTCAGTGCCACCCCTCTTGTATGGCAACAGTGGGTCCTATACTTAGAAAGAGGAGGAGCAGCGTAGGGGCCATGCTCTGATAACTCCCCCTTGATGGGCAATAAGTTGGGGTGACGTCTCTTTCGTATAACACTCGAGATGTTCTCCTCCTCAGCCAGCACCGGGAAATATTGTGGCCAGACGGGATGGGTCTTGGGATGCTGTTCCTTTCCGACCCTGTATTAAATACATAGGTTCATGAGAGGAACAGGGCAGCCAGATCTGATCAGGAACAGGATCTGACCTTTAGTACAGAAACCCAGTGGCACATTGCATTGCAGAATACATAAAAAAGCAAAGTTTATGGGTATATGAGCAAAGGAAGAGGATGACGGGTATTGCACTGAATGGGGAAAATTGTACCTGCTCAGGCTGCAGGTCCAGCCAGCACAGTGTCCCATCTTTGGCAGTGTCTCAGAGTGGCATGTACAGAAATGACCTAGGAAATAATTCTTTCTGCTTTCTGCAATCTGTGGTTTCAATAACAATATGGAAGACACATCCTTAGCAAGCCCACCCTGATAACGGTGGTTTTTTAAAAATCTGTCTCTATGTCAGCTTTATGATACACACTTCCCCATTAGCACATGCATTTCTAAAAACAAAGATAACACATTTGGCTTTATAGAACATTTTATTTGGAGAGACTTCTTACGTCATTGAATATTGGTTCTTTATTAAGGCAATTCTGAAGGGGCTGGAGGGGAGGGAGGGGAAGAGGGAGGGAACTGAGACTGTGTCAACGGGATTGCATTAAGGCAAAATTCCTTCCTTCTGCATTTCACCACAGTAAAATCCACGTAAAGGCCAGAACAGTAAATGACTCAAGCCAAGGAAGAGATTCAGTGCAAATATATCCCACTGACTATCCGCAGACAGGGCTTGGTCCTCAACTGAGGCAAATTGACAGCGTCCTATTAGCTGCAAAGCTATGCTGATTTAGCTCCGTTGAGGATCCCAGCCTGGGTTCAGGGAAGCATTTTAGTATGTGTTTCATATGCAAGCACACATTTAAATGCTCTCCTGAATCAGGGCCACAGCCCTTTGAGTGCAACTCTGTAACATTAACAGAGTTTAATTTTTATTCACTACATAAATATGCCATTCTGCGTCCCTTTGGTTCATTTCTTATCTTATTGCTACTAACTGAGTATATCCCCTTAGTTTCTTTAACGTGGTTTTCGTTTCTATCATGCTTTGCAATCTGCTTATGTTTTAAGTGTATTATGACATAAAAATGAATTATCCTTTGGAGAGCATTTCTTCCAAAGGTTCCAGAGTTTGGGTGTTCTTGGAGGACCAGGTTACGGTATGTTTTTTTCAGCGAGTAGTAATGTACTCTGTGAGTAATGCCACTGATGGCAGAGGCATAACTTGCAGGGAAGAGTACTGCTCAGTTCATATACCAGGAACACACAGCAGACTCCAAACACTTCTCTCTTTCCACAAGAATTTCCTAAGAGGATCCTACCGTTCCAAAAATATAGTCACTAATAGTTGCATTGGCTTGGGGAAACCCCTTTTGTTATCCCAGGTGCAAACTGAAGGCAAGTATGGCAGAAATGCTACCAGAAGCATGAAGACATTTTCAGGCAGAAGCAGTATATAACATTTCATAATCCTAAAAGCTGTCTGTACCTCCCAAGACAAAGATGTCCAGGTGACCTCTGACAGAAAACCCTGGTATCCATTAATAAAAGGATATGTATAGGCCTCATTATTGAAAACTTACTCAGGAATGTGAAATGGTTATATCTAGCAAGGTGGAAAATAAGGCAAAGAAATCAAGCACATATTACTGGTCAATACAAAACATTTCCCGGATACACGTGGATACACAACTTTTGTATGATCTGGAACCGTGTGTAACATTCGTGCCTTAAAAGCATGAGCACCCTGCATATTTCCTTGATACGGAGAAGAGCATCCAGTTTGAGGGAATCAAAAGGGTGAATACCAGGCATCAGTACAAGTCTTTTGTGCTTTAAACTTTCTTCATGCCTTTTCCCATAAGGCAAGCAAACACTGTCATGACCATTTTGGGTTTTACTTCAACCAGGTCTTCTGGAAGGGCATAGACCCTTGCTCCAATTTTTCTTGCCATAGAGATGGCATATCTGCATTGCAGTGGTGAAAAAAACAAAACAAAGAAATAAATTAGTGCAGTAGTATTAATTTTCCCTCTGTTAAGAAGTTTTTTACATGATCAGTACCAGAGTGGGTTGGGAACTTTCTTACTGATTCATCAAAATTAAACTTTTCTGTAGGAATGTATGAGACAGGTTCATAAAGAACTAATTTCTAGTAAAAGGTAGAGTGTATTCCCTGATGGTTAGAGCACTGATTACCTGCAGCATGGGAGACTGCAGGTCAAAGTCTGATATGAAACATTTAGTCTCCCATCCCCTGGAAGATTATCCTAACAAGCAGCCATTCTGGTCTTGCTCCCCCTCAATCTCTGCTGCTCAGCCTTCACACATAAACAAATTCATGAGGATGGAAAGCAGAAGGCTGATGTTGGTGGAGATCAGTGTTGTTGGAAAATCAACGTTCAGGGACTTCTCTTCTGCTTGAGTCGTACCCAGAATCTGCAAGCTGACCTTCCCATCTCCCTCCTCAGAGTGCACTGTTGCACGGCTACTGGCTGTTCTCCAGTGGGTATATCTCTTCTCTCTATTTTTTAATGAAAAAAGCTAGAAAATCCCAGGTTCTTCCCACTGCAGAGCACATGCATTTGTGAAATTCTCCCCAAAATGCAGAGAAACATGTTGGGGGGGGGG